>DF357399.1:184239-202437 GCA_000787875.1 Solanum virginianum | reverse complement strand
TCATTCAAATTCCAATATGCGATTTACGGGGTCTAACATTCTCCCCCCCTAGGAACATTCGTCCTTGAATGTTAATCTTAGGCACATGGGTGACCAGCTTCAATTACTCTTAAAACCTTAAACAAGTCCTAGAAGTCATTCAAATTCCAATATGCGATTTACGGGGTCTAACATTCTCCCCCCCTAGGAACATTCGTCCTTGAATGTTAATCTTAGGCACATGGGTGACCAGCTTCAATTACTCTTAAAACCTTAAACAAGTCCTAGAAGTCATTCAAATTTCAATATGCGATTTACGGGGTCTAACACTAGAAAATAACAAAAATTGCAGAAGTAATTTGCTATAGCAAAGATACGGGTAGAGGTGTAATAATTGGAACTTGGAGGGTCGATTAAGGTAAAAAAAAAGAATATTCTCATTTATATCACGTGACACGTGGAAAACAAAGATTCAAGGCCCCACAAACCCGGTTCATTTTAAAATGGGCATGACTCGAAATTTAAAATCATGTCATGAGAGATACGAATTCAAACATGATAATCTAGCTATAAAACTTGCAGAAAAGTGATATTTTTAATTATTTCTTTTCTTTCTTACTCACCTAATCCTTGGTCTAATTGCAAAAGTCAAAGTATAAATATCAAGTTTTCCATTTTTATAAAATATATATTAAAAAAAGCAGTACAAAATTAAATAGACTTGCTGCTTTCGTGCGTGTTGTCCACTTGGATTGACAGCAGAATTTATTGCTACATCTCTGTTACAAACAAAAAAAAAAATACTATCAATGTATATTATTACCCCCTCTATGTGCACATAATTACGATAATACCTTATGTAACTCTAGTTTCATATTTTAATGATTTATTATTATATTTATCTATTAAAATTGTTTTTTCATAAGTTTTATGTCAATTTTTTTTATATTAAATTGTACTTTATTGTTAAGTTGGCTTATATGCGTTTGCTATTGATTGAGAATAAATATTTAATCAAGTTATGCAGTTGATTAAAAAATTGATTTAATTTTCAAAATAATTGAAATTGACTAGGTCTTCTTCATTAACGGCTTTTAATTGTCATTCTTTCTTTCTTCTCGAAGCAATTAGTAAAGTTATTGTCATGTGACCAGGAGATTAAGGGTTCAAATCTTTAAAAAGGTAAGATTGCGTACAATATATCATTTGTGGTTGGGCTCTTCTCCAAATCCTGTGTATAGCGAGAGTTTAGTGAATCAGAGTTGCCCCTTTTTTTCTTTCTTCTTCGTCTTTTTTTTTTGAAAAAGAAAATGATACCGAAAACGTGAATTGTTCAAGTGGTTATATATTAAAAGACTGAAAATATTGAGAGAATCCTATATTTAAATTTTGAAACTATTTAGAGGTGATTTTGAGCAAATTATCTTCCTCATCTTTGTCAGTCTTCTTCCGATTCTCAGTCTTCTCTTTTTTTTTAAAATAAATTGACATAATGAAAACGTCAATCATTTTGAGTGAGTTAAATATCAAGAGAATTGAGACATCCAGAGAATTTCATATCTAAATTTTGAGATTATTTAGAGGTGATTTTGAATTGATCAAGAATGAACAAGTATATATATATTTTGTATATAGTCAATGTATAATTCATATTTGTTAAACCATATTCAACCTTATAGCTCATGTATAAGGTAAGATATGTTGTACAACTGTTATATATTATATACAAATCAGTAGGAGTGTTCACGGTTTGGATAAAAATCGATTCAAATTGAAAAATCGAATCAAATCGATTTTATTTTTGTTTTGGTTTGGTTTGGTTTTAGTTTTTTAAAAACCGACAGTATTTGGTTTGGGTTTGGATTAGTTCGAAAAAACCGAACAAATCGACAAATTATATTTATATATTATATAATTATATATACTTAATACATTATTTATAAAATTAATATTTATTTTTTAATCTACTTGTGAAAGCATAAATGCTCAAAATGAGAACATTTATCTTATTAATTTTATGTATATGAATGTCTATGACAATTCTTGCTGAGACTATAAATGTACTAGCTCTTTCTTTTAGGCTAGACTGGTGAATTTTAAAACTTTTTTTCATAGTAAATTTAGTAATTGAAAGTTCTATAATATCAGTCGTTTTAACTATCTTTCGTTTTGAATAAATTGTTGTCACTTTTTCTCTATTTTAAATGTATCATTTCTTTTATTTTTGTGTATCGTAATAATCGAATAACCGAACAGAATCAAACCAAAACCGATAAATGTATACTTTGGTTGATTTGATTTTGAGAATTTAAAAACAGAATTAAGTTGATTTGATTTTGATCAATAATTAACCCAAATCGACTCGTGAACAACCCTACAAATCAGTATATAAATTCAACAAATTTTGACTTTTTTTTGGTAAATAAACACCGTAACTATATTTATTAACTGTTTTATTAAAATATATTTAAAATTGTTCCTAAATATTTTGCGTAGTCTTTGGCTTTGAAAAAACCGCAGTAACTTAACGAAGAAGAGAAGTGGCAACCGCGTAAATAATACCCAATTCCAGGTCCTTTCTTCTAGTATACTATTTATCTGAATTCTCTCCTTTATTTTTATTTTTTCTAATTATTAAAAAAGAAGATCATTCTCAATTTCTCGCTCTAGCCTTACAAAAAAAATGTCCGGTTACCCGCACAATAATCCCGGCTACGGTTACGGCCAGCCGCCGTCATCTCAGCCGTACTCCTCCGCCCCATACGGCGCTCCACCGCCGTCTTCAGCTTCACCTTACGGTGCTCCACCACCACCATCTTCGTCATCACCTTACGGTGCTTCAGCTTCAGCTTACGGTGGTCCACCACCGCCGAGTCACTCCCCTTACGCTCCGGTTCCGTCTCCGTACGGCTCCGGAGCACCTCCTTATGGTGATCCGCATAAACCTCCAAAAGAGAATAAACCACAGTCTTCATCCCCTTACGGTTACCCTACCCCACCTCCTTCAGCTCCTTACGGTGATCCGAACAAACCACCGAAAGATAATTACTCACAGCCGTCTGCTCCTTATGGTGGATACCACGCGCCACCTCCCTCCGGGACTTATGGAGCTAGTGGCCCTTTTGCATCGCTTGTCCCTTCAGCTTTTCCACCGGGAACCGATCCGAATATTATGGCATGTTTCCAGCTTGCGGATCAGGATGGGAGTGGGTTAATTGACGATAAGGAGCTGCAGAAGGCGCTTTCTTCCTATAATCAGAGCTTCAGCTTGAGGACTGTTCATCTTCTAATGTATCTGTTCACCAATACAAACACTAGAAAAATCGGTATTAATCTTAATTCCAAATTATTGAGCTCATAATTCGCCTATTGTTGTTTCAATTTTTTCCATTTGTGTGCAATTAATAACAATATGCAGTATACAATTGATTTGTGACTGAGAGTGGTTGAAAAAGGTCATTTGGAGTAACCATTTGTAATAATTTGATGGAGACTTTAGGGGTCATTTGGTTTCTGTGATTATTTTATCTTGCGTTTGGTTAGGAGTATTAGTTAGTTCCGATACACAAGACTCTAGAGGCGAGATTATTTATCAGTGCATAATTAATCCAATGGGATATCTCAATTCATGGGATACTTTTGTCTATTCCATACCATACCAAATGACCCCTTATAGTTGTATTGGTGGGTCATCCTAAACTGTATATTGGCCAGGAAGATATGATCTAGAACAGGCCTATAAGGCTTTGGTATGGCCATGCCACAACCCGTGCAGCAGAAATTCCTGTATGAATTGCTTTTTCTATATTGTTGTCCAGGACTATGTGGAGTGGATTGAGTTTGTTGTTCCTTTGAGTTGATGACTGCCTGGCCATTTTTCTACTTCTGAATCGGACATGTAATGAACCAATGCCGTCAAGGTTAAAAAGGTGAGAATACCCTGTCGGTCCATTGATGGGAGAAGGGGGTGGGGATTTCCATATAAAAAGAGAAAATAACATTTTTTCAGCATGGAGATCATATGAAAACCAGATTTGAAGTTTCTATTACTTATGAAAGTGTGTTCTCAATTGAGCATTATCTTGTTTAATTTAACATTGTTTTGTACTGTCAGTTCTCTTTCAATGGAACAGAAGCAAGCCTGTGACAATATGATGGTTGCGGCCAAACTTCCATTTATAGTTTCTCTTTTTTCCCTCTTCCTTTCTCCTTTCCTGTTTGAAGTTAGAATCTCGTTAGAACACATCTAGAGCCATTAAGGGTGGCAAAACATAACTTTGTATAAAAAATGCAACTTTGTACATTGATTTTTCTACTTGGAAGTTTTAGTTTCAGCATCTGGTAGTAAACGGTTGCGTGCTAACGTGTGCTCTAGACTTTCTTTTTCCTCTACGGTTTTTTTTTTCAAGAGGAAAGATGAATGCAGAATTATGTGCTTTTATTCTATATATTTTATTCCAAATGTTATTGGTTTTTGAGGTTAATCAAGAGTATCATTTAATGATGTTGATCAAATTTGAGTTGGAGATATATCTTTATGAAGCTTTTTTCTTCGTTGAGCATACATATTTTTTCATTCTTCTTTTTTCTTCCTGTTGATCTATTTTCTTCCCTGTAAGCAGGTCCCAAAGAATTCACTTCAGTGTTTTACAGTCTTCAAGAATGGAGGGTAAGCTAAAGAATCGTTTTACAATCACCTTTGCACTTATTTGTGATTTCCGTTTTGCTTACTTAGGGGGGAAAAATCTCCCATTCTATGTAAGTTGATTGGAACTTCCTGTGTAATGCAGGGAATTTTTGAGAGATTTGACAGGGATAGGAGTGGAAAAATTGATGCGCCTGAATTGAGGGACGCGTTACTTAGCCTGGGGTATGCTGTATCACCTTCTATCCTGGATTTGCTGGTATCCAAGTTTGACAAAACTGGTGGAAAGAGTAGGGCCATTGAATATGATAACTTCATCGAGTATGTTTCTGCATCAATGCAAATCTTCTTCCTATTGTTCTAATATCTTTATATCTTCTCTTCTGCTCTATGCTTTTCTAATTTTTATCTTTTGTTTTTTTGTTTTTGTTGCTTGATTCAGGTGCTGCCTCACTGTTAAAGTAAGCTACAGTATCTTCATCTATTTCTGGCATTCGAATATATTCTGCATGCTGTATCCAACCATTCTATCTAATCATTTAGGTGTTCTTTCTCACGTAGGCTTTCATTTCTCTTGCAGGGGCTAACTGAGAAATTCAAGGAGAAGGATACTACATATTCCGGCTCTGCTACGTTCACTTATGAGTCCTTCATGCTAACCGTTTTGCCTTTCCTGATCGCTTAGAGGAGGCATTTGTTTTACAGCTTCGATTGTATTTGTTTTCAGGAGAGAGATATTTGCTTCTGTTGGTTTTTGTAATACAATCTTTAGGTTGAAGTTAAATCACTTTCTTGTAGAAGTCAGTGTGTTTTGCAGCAGTTAATGGGATGTTAATAAGATGGTTAATGCTAATGATCTATAAACTGAAGGTTGCCAGCGGACTAGTCGTGATTTGCAATAACATATCTAGTGAAATTTTATTGAATAAATTATTTGGAAAAGGTGGAGCATACGCAGATAGATCCTCAGCTGAAGTACTCAAGTAAAAGAAAAGGAAGACATGAAGAAAACATAGAAGTTCATACTCTATAGGATTTATCTTTATGTTTAGGAGGTACCTTATTACTACACAAGACTCTAGAGGCAAACTTCAATTTCATTCAAGTCATCTCCAATACGATGTGTGACATTATTATCGATGTTCCCACTTTCCTAAAGTATGGATCCAAGACACTTATAACTTTGTCTCTGAGAATAGTATATGTGGCAAGCTTCACTTTCATATTTGCTTCATCTGTCGCAACATTGAATTGGTGCTCCAAATTTACTATTTTGGTCCTTCTAAACCTAAACCCTTTGGACTCTGGAGTTTGTCTCCAAACTCTCTCTAGCGTCTTATCGATTAATGCAATGCCATCCGTAAATAGCATACGCCCCGAATCCTCTTCCTGAATAGACTGCTCAGCTCGTCCATTACTAATATAGAAAAAAGTTAACAACTTATCCCTAGTGCAACTCCATCTCAATTGGAAAGTGCTCTTAGTCTTCTCCCACCATTCTAATTCGAGTCTTGATTGCATCGTATATATCATTTATCATCCTAATATAAGTCAGGACTTTGTATTTCAAGATCGAGAATTGATGATTTTTGCAAATAACCTAATGATAAAATAATGTTTAAGAATTTTATTATGATAAAAGGGTTTTTGGTGAGAAACTAAATTTATAAAAAAAATAATTATTGTTGAACCAACTTGTTAAAGAGTGTTTTTAAATGTATTTTTCTCAAAAGTACTTAAAATCGAAAAATCATTTTTATTTAGTTTATGAAAAATAACTTATCCTAGTATCCAAAAATACTTATTTTCTACTCCATATAAGTTGGGTCAAGGTACAATTCTCAAAAGCAAAGGGTGCGTTTCGTCAATATATTCCATAGAGGAAAACCAAAACCCTAGAGAGTGAGCCTTCTTCTACAGACCTTCCGGCGGCCGCAATCATGGCGGCGAAGTACGACCTGACGCCACTTCTGGCGATGTTTCTGGATAGGCACTTGGTCTTCCCTATACTGGAGTTTTTGCAAGAGAGGGGGATGTACCCAGATGTAGATATACTCAAGGCGAAGATTGAGCTGCTTAATCACACTAATATGGTTGATTATGCTATGGACATTCATAAGTCCCTCTATCACACTGACGATGTGCCTCAAGGTAACTCAAACTCAAATTGATGTGCTCCCAATTGATTTTTTTCTTTATTAATGCTTGGGGGTGGGGTAGTGGTTTGTAAATTCTATGGATGTGGACTATAGAAGTCCCCTCCTTTTATATCGATGTGTGTTTATAGAGGTTCACGTAGTAGGGAATGCCCATTGATTTATGTCCTTATTGATGGAAATACCGTATGCCCTTTTCAGCATAAAGTTGTTCTTTTTGTGTGTGTGAGAGAGAGTTGTATAACTGTTGTCCCTCAAGGTATATCTTTTTCCTTCATATTGGTGAATGCCTGTCGATTTTGGTTCTTTTCTAGTCTTAATACTCATGCTCTTTTTCTGGGAGGTGGTGGTGGTTGTAATTTTGATGGATATGGTCTTTGGAAGTTGTTCAACATTTATTCAGAGGGGATATATATATAATTGATGTATAAGAGTGCAAAATATGGAGACCTAGCAGTGCCTTTTCTAGAGTAGACGTCTGGGGGTGTCGTAATTATGTCGCTGTGGTCACCATACGTTTTCTTTGAGTCGTCCTGAGGGAATATTTGTATAATTAAGGTATAGGAGTAACAATCTGGAGAAACGTGGTGTAATTCCAACATTGATGGTGATTTGCATACAGAAGCTGTGATTTTGGCCTGTAGGTAGGGTGTTTGGTGTATTACTAGAGTTGGATTAAGCTAGCTTTAACACTATTGTCATAAAATAGGTGTTCAGATTTTGGTCGCGGTACTGTTGGGCAGTTATATTGGTTCTTTTTTGTTAGTACAGTCTCTTTGGTTTATGCTGTTCTTTTGAGTTGTTTAGTCGTTTTAGCTACAACAGTCTCTTTCAATTCTTGCTATTTTTCTGGTTTTGTTTGTGAATCAGATGTTGATTTGATATGGGAGTTAACCTTTACGTTGTCCTTTACAGTTTATATATGCAATGTAAAAACCTAATTTTTTTGGTGCACTTAGATTAGATAAGCTGTTGGTACACGTATTTGTTGGTAAAGAGTCTCTTAATCATTTGCCACTTGCACTGAGGGATTTCTTGGTTATTAAAAAAATTAGTTTGAGCAGAAGTGATTTTGGGAGTTCCTTTACATGTTTAATTCTTCAGTGTACTATTTTTTGTTTGATTGTTCAGAAATGATGGAGAGGAGAGCTGAGGTTGTGGCAAGATTGAAAGCACTGGAGGAAGCTGCAGCCCCATTAATTACTTTTTTGCAGAATTCAAGTGCCGTGCAGGAGTTGAGAGCTGACAAACAGCACAATCTTCAGTTACTCCAGGAGCGGTACCAGGTGCGTCGGTCTAGTCTGGTTTACATGATGTAAAGTTCCTTCTTTTTTAGTATTTTCTGTTGGTGAAGGGATTAGCCAACAGAAGTTGTTCTCGAGCTAATTTTGTCAATATATTTTTTTAATTATTTGATTAGCAATGCTCAATGTATATTGATTTAAGAAAACCCTCTGTTCATTCTGCTAAAATAATTGGCTTTTATGAACCTGTGCAGATTGGTCCAGACCAGATAGAGGCATTGTACCAATATGCCAAATTTCAGTTTGAATGTGGAAACTACTCTGGGGCTGCTGATTATCTTTACCAGTACCGAGCCTTGTGTACAAACAGTGACAGGAGCGTCAGTGCATTGTGGGGAAAGCTTGCAGCGGAGATATTAATGCAGAATTGGGATGTTGCACTCGAGGAACTCAACCGCTTGAAGGAAATTATCGATTCAAAGGTAATATTGTGCATATGTTGAGTTGGCAATCTGCCTGTGAGTTGGTCTTACAAGTTGAGTATCTAGAGGAAAAATTGAATGATGCTCAGTTTGTTACCTTCACTTGTCTTGCAGAGTTTCTCTACTCCATTGAATCAAGTTCAGAATAGAATATGGCTAATGCATTGGAGTCTATTCATCTTCTTCAACCATGACAATGGCAGAACTCAGATCATTGACCTGTTTAACCAGGACAAGTATGCCGACTGTACTTTCGTTGCTATTGCTTATAGATGATTGTTTTTGTTTGCTTCTTCATTTTGGCTTTCCCCATCTTGTTTCAGCTAGGCATCTTTTCCAATAGTATCACCTATAGAGGATGATGTAGAGAAATATTTTAGGGAAGTTCCGGTTACCTAGTTCTTTCCCTTAGTGGGAAAATGGATTCCTGAAACTAAATGAAAAGGAAGGAAACATAATCTGGAGGGTCAGAAACACTTTTTTTTGTGATTGCATACAACAGAATTATGTTTGAAATTTTATTTTCTTTTTTCAAAATGTTTGAAATTTATACTGCTCCTCTTGTGGTAACATACATTAAGACGGTATTTCTTCTTGATGCTTCTCGATTAAAGTAGCTGTTATTTTTCTTTTGTTTGTATGATATGGCTTTACTTCTTCCTGTTGAGCTTTTCTAAATCATGAGGTCTTGCAGATACTTGAATGCCATTCAAACAAGTGCTCCCCACTTGCTGCGATACTTGGCGACTGCATTTATTGTCAACAAGCGGAGAAGACCTCAATTTAAGGACTTTATAACGGTTATTCAGCAGGAGCAATATTCTTGCAAAGATCCTATCACAGAGTTTTTGGCATGTATTTACGTCAATTATGATTTTGATGGAGCACAGAAAAAGATGAAGGAGTGCGAAGAGGTAAGCTTTCTTGTCTAGTTTATGTGCTTTGATGCATGCTTGCAAATCATAGTTTTATGATTCATTTCTTGTATGTCAGAAGTTGAAACTAAACTTTGCTGTAAATAACCTGTAATTGGCTTTAAGATGATACAGTTTTTCTAAATAAGAGGTGAAGAACTCTTCTTTCCAAATTTTTACATGTTTTGTAGAACTTGGACATAATAGTTTCTCTGATACTTGTAGCCAATTACATTTAGTATAGCGACTGAGCTCTTCCTGTTAAATGGGGCTGTTTTCTTCCTTTTAACACGAGCACTATATGCAGTTAATATTGAATGATCCGTTCCTTGGAAAAAGAGCTGAAGACGGTAGTTTCTCCTCTGTGCCATTGAGGGATGAATTCCTTGAAAATGCTCGCCTTTTTATCTCTGAGACCTACTGCCGCATTCATCAACGCATTGACATGGGGTATGTAGTTAATGCTTCAAAGTCACTTTCTAGATCATCTGCCATTCCAACTTTGCGTAATAGTTAAATATACCCCTTTTGTCCGTTACCCATTGAGAATTGCGCCCATTGAATCACCATTTTCGTTCATTTCATAATATGTCGACAGTGTTCTAGCTGAGAAACTAAACTTGAACTATGAGGAGGCAGAGAGATGGATTGTGAATCTTATTAGGACCTCAAAGCTTGATGCTAAGATTGACACTGAGACCGGGACAGTTATAATGGAGCCAAATCAGCCCAATGTGTAAGTTTAATGCACACATAACTTATCGAAAAGTTCAATGCAAATTTGTTTTTTGACCCATTTTAGCATACATCCATCTGTTATCGTGAGCATTGTATTGTTCAGGTATGAGCAGCTCATCGACCACACCAAGGCCCTTTCTGGACGCACTTACAAATTAGTCGGCCAGATTCTTGAACATTCACAAACACAAGCTGCTAGATAGTTTGGTTGAGGAAGTTAAGCTAGTCTCAGTTTTGCATTGCTCCTGTGCCTAATTAACACCTTTTTATTCAAGAATGTTTATTTTTATTATTTTCTGCCTGGATTTCCCTTGGAGGAACATTTTGAGATACATGATGTATTACATATCTTTTAGTCTCACTTTAATTTTCAATAGATGTTTTATGAAATTGTCAGTTAAGATTCATTTGCTTTCCACTCTACTCGTTTTGTTTTATATCTAGTACTTTTTGCTTTTGGGATAATATTTTTGAGACGAGAGTCTTCCGGAAACAACCTTTCTATCTTTATGAAGTAGTGGTAAGGTCTGTGTACATTTTACCCTCTCCATATTTCATTTGTGAGATTTCACTGGATATGTTATTTCAATGTCTAATGCCTCTTCATTCATGAATGCATAGAGCCCTCCTTCCATCAATAGGTACTCCTAAGGTGTCAACGTCTCATTATCACGTTCATAATAGATTTAGTGCGCTTGACAAGGAGGTGTAAGGCAAAGGAGAAAAAAAATAAAGAGATTAAACATATGTATATAATGCAGTATATGAATCCTACGTTGCATGAAATATTGAAAACAAACTGCTTTTCACTTGGTCATAAAAAATAGAACCACCACCACCTGACCACCTAAGAATGTACATTTGTTTAATAACTAAAATCTTCACCAGATTTTCATAATATGTTTTACAGTGGACTTCACTGCAAAATTTCAACCTGCTCCGCAGTATGGCCATTCATCTAAAGTTATTATTGTTCACAGGCAGCTGCCCTTCTGAAAATCCTTTGTCCTGGTGCAAGTATAGCCAAAGGGTCATATGTAGATTTCCTCCTAGCAAATGCTTCCCATTGAGGACCAAAATGTTGTTTCCAGTCTTGTTGAGTTTTGTGATTTGGCAAATACTGTTTCATTCCAATACGCGTTTTTTCACAGAAACTTAGTACCCTTTTGTTCTGAGCTATAATATGTTCTAGTCCATCCTTTCCTGTTGAAGATGGCATAGCAGAAGATAGGAACGCAACGAGGTAGAATACATCTTCATCTGGTGTAACCATTGATGTACCTTTTCTCCACCTGTAACATACATCATCCAAGATAATCGTTAGGAAAATGTGTATTATTAGGAGATTTGTTAGTCGCGAAGAATATACTACTTTGATTTGTTGACGGGGTAGATGAGTATAGGACCACTGCTTGTGTCTGTAAGTATCTTCCCGAAAACTTCATCTGCAAATTCAAGAATCCTGCTTTTTGGTATAAGAAGATTTAGCCATGGATGAGGAACATCCAACAACCCCTTTTCTTGTAGTTTCATCTCGGAGACATGCACTCTATCGAGGAATTCAACGTAGGAGACTTCTGATACGAACAACGTGGATCGGATATAGTTCAACTTTGACAAAAGGACATCAATGTTCTGCAGTAGGATTCAGGAAACAGGATCAATATTTTGCAGAGTTATCAAATCTGGAAAGTTAAACCGATTTCAAAGTATTTTACCTCATCAGTACTATCTGTGTCTTCTGGATTGAAGTATTTGGCTACTTCTAGGCAGAATAAAACTCTACCTTCTGAAGTAAAATTGCTAGCTAAAAGTGGATCTTTAGGATTGAAAGTAGACCTCCAGTTATTCAATAATCCAGTGCTGTTGATAATGACAAATCCTTCAATATAGTCGAATGTATTCCGAGATGATATCAACTTCTCTTGATCATTGGAAAATGTAGCAAAATCTGAATACAACACTCTGATCCACTTGACCTGTCAAGAAAATAGTTTTAGCAATGCTGAATGATCTTGCTTTTGGTTAAATACGTTGGCGGTGCCTCAAAGTTGGCATTAGTTTTCATTTTGACACTTAATTAAGACCAGTACCTATTGAACGCTAAAGTCACATGAGGGATGATGTTGGAGTGTTCGATAGGCACTGACGTTAGTTGAAGTGTCAAAAATGAAAGCTGGAGCCAACTTTGACGAGTCGTCTATATATGTATTTGGCTACCTTCTTTGGTGCTGCTTCAAGAGCAATTCTTGCCTTGGTAATAATACCAAACTGGCCTAGTCCTCCTAGTACACCATGGAACAAGTCTGCATTCTGCTCCTCTGAACAAGTAATCACCTCTCCTTTACCTACAAGAAGACGGATTAATATTATGGAGGGATGTCAAGATGACAGACAACAAACGGATAATCCTGAAAAACCACTCTTACCAGTAACAACCTCGAGTTGGTAGACGTTATTGATCTGCGGTCCATGCTGAAAAGCTTGTCCACTGAGTCCAGCATTAGACAAAGTGCCACCAACTGTAAGGTGAAGATAATCGGTCCAAGATTTAGGTGTAAGCCCAAGTTTAAGACTTTCATGCAGGACATTTATCCAAAGCTCTCCAGCAGAAACATCAACATAAGACAATTCCTCAATCTTGAACTTCATTGTTGGTTCTTGAAGTGATTCCATATTAATCACTACTCCTTGATAAGCTTGAGCTTGGCCTTCTAAAGAGTGTCCATGGCCTCTAGCAGCAATAGTTAAGTCTGTTACATTACCGATCGCGAAGACATGTTTTATGGTGGAAGATATATCAAGAACTGATTTTGGATACAGAATTGCTAATGGAAGGAAATGACATCTATTGCCAAAGTCTTTGGCTGCATGATTTAGTTTTTCAAAACTAAGGTACCCTTCAAGTTTTAATTGTTTCAATGATAGTCTTGGAGGGGCGGCAAAATGATAATTGCAATAGATGTTACTTCTATTGATTGAAAAAATGAAGAGCATGAATATTACCAATTTTAGAAGTATATACTTTTGCTTAAAGAAAAATTGGTATGGTGACTTCATTTTTTTTTTTCAATAAATGTGTTCAGAAAAAAATGGTTGTTGAGGGAACAAAAGAAAGATTGTATTGAGTGGATTAAAAAAAAAAGGAAGGTGGTGGAGAGAATATATAGGGGTATGTTGGAGATGTAATTGTCAATGTTGGGCACACTTGTGGTCACATATTATCATATTTTTATTGTTTGCAAATGGATGCTTTGGGAAAATATATATGATAACATATTGGTAAATTTTCTACCATGTGACAAGGAGGTCACACGTTCAAGCATTGGAAACAACCTCCGGTAGAAATGCAAAGTAAGATTGCGTACAATAGATCCTTGTGGTCGGATACTTTCTTGGACCCTGCGCATGACGGGAGCTTTAATGCATCGGACCCACTCTTTTAAATGTCCAGCAATGGGCGTGTGGGGCCAAGAGTGATAGATTTTCCTACATTGATTGATGGATTGAGCTATCATCTCCTTATATGACTTAATACAATTCTCGTCTCATGAGTTACCTAGTTTTTTGGGCCAATTTAACACTTATTATATATTAGTACTTCCACAGTACTTTTCTCATAAGCTATCTAGCCTTTAATTTGAGGTCAAATTAACACCTATTGTTAGTACTTCCCACTGTATCAAGCAAAGGGTGTGTGGGGCCAAGAATGTTACATTGCCCTTCATAACATTTGTTCATGTACCTTGAGCGATTCTCGCCTCATGAGTTATCTAGTCTTTGGGATCGATTCTAACACTTATTATTAGTACAAGCACAGGTTGTGTGGGGTAGAGAGTGTTCAATTGTCCAACATTAGCTAGAGCTATTGATTTGTTGTCTCCTTATATGGATCACTCCATAATACCCGCCTTGTGAGCTACTTAGTTTTTGGGATCAACTTAATAAGCTATTAAACTGTTGTCTTATTATATGGGCTTCTGCACAATACTCGCCTGGTAAGCTACCTAGTTTTTGCGAGCTATTGAATTGGTGTCTCTCTATATCGGCCTCTGTAAAATACTCGCCTCGTGAGCTACCTAGTTTTTTGGGATTTAACACCTATTATTGGTACTTCTCATTGAATCAACTACCATCTAATAGTTGTCTTATTGCTCTTTTGAGCAAAATTTTATCTACAACTTAAAATCTTTCCAAATCAGGTGAAGCTATGACACCACTTCACTTATTGGAAGTCATTTCTATATGAAATTGATAAGTTCTATTTTATATTATGTTCAATGAATCATAGACTCATAATATATGGTTACAATTATTTGCTCAATTCTCCCCTATTTTATTCATTCCTTTTCCACTTAGTAGACCCAAAATTTTGAAATTTCTCTTCACATGTATGTGTACTACTATTTGATATATTATTTCATCTTCAAGAAATCAAGATGACCTTTTTGGTATTCAGTAGTAATATGTCAGATACAAATAGATCTTTGATGGAATTTAGTGATTATTTGAGAGCCTAAAATAGGGCGGCCCCTACTAAGTTCATGGTTGTTTGATTCTACAATATAATTGTGTAGTGGTGGTCCTCATCTTATCATTCTGCGAAAAGACAGTTCAATTGGTCATACTTTTGTCATTGCGTAAAAAAACAGTTCAGTGTACTAAGTTTGATTCCCCACAAATATTTTATTATCTGCAAGAGACTGTTTTTCTGCAGCTCAAATCTATGAACGGAGGTCACATCATACCAATTTTACCAATTATGTCACGACTTTCAATGTTGTCATTCTCTAATTAGAAGCTACATATATTATTTTACCTTGTTGAAGCATAAAAAACTTGTGTATGGTTTTTAGATACCAAATAAAACTAGTACAAAGAAATTTTTTATTATTGCTATAGTACAAAATATCAAACAAAAACTAAGTTTTATATTTAAAAAATATTGATAAAAAAGCTCATTCAATTTGGACTAAATACTTAACTCAAATACAATGGTTCAGCATTATTAGATGAGTTGAATTTCAAAAAAGTCATTAATTCGTTCAAACTTAAATAAATTAAATATGTAAATCATATATTTTTAGAGTGAACTCATTTTGTCACCCTTATCTGGACAAAGTTAAGGGTAACATGCAGTGGCTGAGCCACATAGTACTTAGGGATTCATTCAGATCTCCTTCGATGAAAAATTATATTGTTTTAATGTATATATAATAGATATCAAACCTCCTTCTATTAATTTGTATATGTACTTCTTAAAATTTTACTCTCTTAAAGAAAATCTTAGATCCGCGGACTTGTAACATGTGTTGGTACTGTTTGGATGTGTAGGGGCCTGTTTTTTGACTCTATAAGGAAGCATTACAATTTGCACATGCAAAAAAAGCTTACAAAGCAAGCACCATTGGACATGGATTATATATATGGTAGTTTTGACTTGAAAAAGACTAAAGGTTCGTCCGCTACGAGTATGTTTTTCAATTTTTTCATGTTGGCTAAATTTTTAAAAATTGAGATTACTTTTTAACACGTCATTTTCTCAACCCTGCTATTGTAGGCCCCCATCTCCATCACCCCACACTCCTGTCATCCCATTTTTTTAATATTCGTCTAGATTATATATAAATACTATACATTTTTTTTGCTTATATAATTATTCTTTTAAAACATTACTTCTTTCATTTAAAAAAGAATGACATGTTTTTTTTTAATCTGTTATAAAAAATAACCCCTTTCCTTTTTTGTAACACTTTATTTTTTAACTTTTTAGATGACAGGTTTAAGGTCACAAGATTAAAGAGTATTTTGGTATATTTGACATAATTCTAATTTAGAACCACGAGATAGAGAAATCTTTTTAATTTTCTAAAACTCCGTATCAAGTTAAATTAGATCTTTTTTTTAAACGGAGAGAATATTATTCTTTTGAAAATTGTTTATTTATCAAACCAAAGTAGGAAAAAACTACTCATTGAACCGAACTTTTGATTAATTTTCTAATCTCTACTTAGAGGTGAATATAAATATTAAAATAATAATTTAAAAATTGCAAAATCGAACCAAAGCTAAAAGGTTAGTCTGGCAAAATAGAGTGGGAATATTCGAGTCCTGGATCCCAGCATTGATAAAATTATTTTTTTATAATTTATTTTTATTTTTATATATAAAGAGACTTGAAAATAACACGCAAGGAACCTTTAGGTCGTTTAGTAGTTGATTAAAGTTATGCATGTATTAATAATGCAAGAATTAATTTTATGAGTGAATTTGTGTATTATTTTATGCGTCTATTAGTTGCGCGGGGATAAATTATACATACACTATTAGGATTTGATAGCTGGATAAGAAATAAGTTATTCATTTATTAATTTTCATATAACTTATATGATGTTCAGTAAGTAGATAAGAAATAAATCATTCATGTATAAAATTAATACGACATTTGATTGGCAACTTAGAAACCCACGTAATTTTATATATATATATATATAAACAGTAATTTTTTTATCCTATCTGGTTCTACCTTTTCTCAAGAGGTTAGGTTTTAGTCCCATCTATGTAACCAAAATAAACAAATAACATGTGAAGCTAAGGCAAATGGCCTCAATGATGTAACCTTTGGTTGTGGTCGAGGGGAATTTAGGATTTTGAGTTTATAAGTATTAGATTTTTAAAAAAAGAAAGTTATTAGATTTTTGATAAATTTATTTATAAGATAAAAAATCCCAAAGTTATATTTCCCTAGACAAGATAAATTATATGTGACCATTTTAGTATAAATTGTCATCTAAAATCCATCATACTCTATAAGGAAGAAAAATAGACTCTAGCTTTTATATTCTAACACCCTGTCTTAGCATATTTTGATTCCATCAAAAGCAATATATTAAGAAATTCAGTGAATGTATAAATATTAATTAGATTTTGAATCAAGTTAAGAGAACTTGATGTCACTATCTAGAATCCAAAAAGTATAATGTTAAATTCTTATTCCATTGTATTTAGAGAAGACTGTCGACCTAATAGTGAACTAGATTACATTTGAGTCGATAAGAGTATTATAATTATATAAAAATACCACTTTGGAGGATCATATGTTAAAGGAGAAGGATGAATGTGAAATGAGAGTAAAGGATTGAGAATTCAGTAATATAATGTTAAGAGCAAGGGCAGAGCTAGAGAGTCGAAAGGGTGTTCTTTTAGAAATGATTACATTATATATATAAAAAGATTGGTTTATATTTCTTCTAGGAAATTCATTTCTATGTCTTGAATAATGAATATAGAATGATTGGTTTCTTGATTTGGTTTTCTAATTTCTAGGTTGGAGAATATTTTTAGAAAAAGTTGCTAATATCTACTAGTTCCCCCTACATCATACATAAAGACTGGTTTATATTTTTTCATATAGACAACATCATTGTGTCTATGATATCTTATTTGACCTAGTGATCTCATGTTCAATTTTCAATAAGATAACATGGTATGATATTGTCCGTTTTAGACTCGTATACAGTTTTCTTGAAAAAGAAATATGAAGATTCACTATATGTCATTCATATCATTTCTTTTATTTTCATACTCAGCTTGTTGAATTCGTTGATTTGATACCAATTGTTGGTTGAAACTAATCAAATGATGCTCTTAACATGATATCATATCACCTGTTTTCAATCAAGCTCCCTTGATTTTCTCTAAAAAGCCTCACACACCATTAAAGGTATCACTTCATCTTAAACTTTTTAATCTTTTCATGTTTGATTGGTCAAAATAACTTGAAAAATATTTTTTCTAGAAAAGCAAACTTCTTAAAAATGAGGAAATTGGCTTCCCTCCTAGAAGTAGAAAAAACAAGTTCCATAAGTAATTATTAAATTCATCGTCTCCGCATCATCCACGTCCCAACGTCTCCAACCCTTTTCTCTTCACCATTCCACCCACTCCCCACCCTATTTCACCCTCATAATCCTCGTAATATTTTGCTAACTTATATATAAATATATCTTTGTGGTTGGGCCTTTCTCGGACCTTACGCAG
>DF357399.1:166167-184225 GCA_000787875.1 Solanum virginianum | reverse complement strand
CCTTACGCAGAGCGGAAGCTTTAATGCATCAAGTTTGTCCATTTTTTATATAAATATTCTTGTATTATTATTTTTTTTGACTTATCAAACACAAGAAAATAAATTAAAAAATTCACTTAATTCGCGAAAAATATTTTCCTTCATACCAACCCTATAAGTAACTTTATTTTCTCTTCAACTACCAATTTACAATTTTATTTGCACACTCAATAATATAATATTAATATCACGTTCTAATTTTGTGGACTTATCTTTTCAGCTATTAATACGAAATTTTATTCACACAACTAACACTAGTTTTTCCACCTGTTGATGGTGTCAACATAATGTCCTTTTTATTTTCTTGTCAACATATATATTTTAAATAATAAAATTGAAATTCTTAGGCTATAATAACAGTAAATGAAATTAGATTATGTCCCAGGACCTAAGAGTCGGTCCAATACAACAAGAGATTTTAAAATTATTTGTGTAGGCAAAATTATGAAAATATTTACTCATGGTTGAGATTCAGAGTCTTTTTCTGGTTTATGTCTGCCTTCCATTCTCTTATAGTGGTTTGAAATCAAGTTGTCAATTTGATCAAAAAAGATCTTCTAGTAGTAATTTATTTATATTTTTGAGACGAGAGTTTTTTCGTTTCTATGAGGTAGTAGTAAGGTCTGCCTATATTTTATCTTCCCAAACCTCAGATTCCACTAAGGTATATTGTTGTTGTTGTAGACATCAAAATTTTGTAAGATTTTATGAGATAAATCTTATTTCAATTAGGGTTTCTTAGAGGCTACTGTATTCTAAACCCTAATTTATTCATATACAAAGTGTATTATATTCTCTTGAAGAGGCATATCAAAGTATTACATAACCTTTGGGGATATTCATAGATATCAAAATATGACTTAAAGAGGTCAAAATCATCCTACGTTCAAGGGAGAAACAAATTTGTACCTATTTTGTTTATCAATAAAATTATGTTTCTTCATATTTTATTTGTTATTACAATTTATTTTCTATCACATTAAAATTTGTTATAAATAATACTTACATTATAAATAATATTTCATATCATTTGAATATCAAAGGGACTAAGCCTGTAGGAAAGATATATTTCTTGTATTTCTTATAAATTCGTGTAGTTATTGATTTTGATATAAGCATTCAATTCAAGTAAGTTTTTATCATTATCACATTAAGATATATAGGAAAAATATATTTTTCTAAGATGAAGCATAGTACTAATTAATATTATTCTTTTTTTTTATGCTTTATTCTATATTAAAGAGGATTGTTAGTATTTTTTGAATGACTCTTATGCGACACGAATTAAACATATAATAATATCATGAATTAAAAGAACCTTTTTATGGCTTTATTATAGTTACGCTATTATCATCAATTAATTCATTTAAAAGTTGGAGGAGGGTACTATATTAGGAGATTTACACATAAAAGGAATGAATATCAAGAAAACCTTAGATTGAAAGCAACTCAAGTTTAAAATTTGAAAATTATCATCATAGGACTTATTCAGAGGTATTTGAGTTTAAATTTTGAAAATAAAATTAATTTTTAATAAAAAAGTGTTTCTCCTTAAATGAATCTGAATCCAAATTAATTGGTCAGTGGATAAAGATAAATACTAAAAAGTAATTATTTATACCAAAAAACTAGGGATATTGATTGATAATAATTAAAATTTATTTTTTTGAAGATTTTTGGTGACATAGTCAATTTTTCATCCCTCTTTATCTCACCTTTCCTTATTTATAAACAGAAAATATATGTATTATGTATTATTGAGTATCAGACAGGATAGGGACCCTTAATTAGATTTCATGTGAAGATAGTAATTTTTTCTTAAAATGTCATCTTTTTTCTTTTCAAGATTATTACTCATAGAAATCTTGTTCATGATATGTCAATTTTAGGTTTTAGCTACATATTTATTTATAGAAATATCAAAGTGTGTTACTTCAAAGACTACTGAAATAATCACTATTTTCTCATTGAATCTTACTTTAATTTTAGTGCAAATTTTTCACTTTCAATATCGTATCTGTGTTGAATTCTTTAAAAATACATTACTTTTGGCAAATCTAACGCGCACCTAGTAACACTTTTGAAAAGACTGAGCAACATAGAATCTTACTATAGAAAAATATTCGGTGATTATTTTAATTAAAAAAATTAGTATTTTCACATAAAAAGTAAGGAAGCTTCTCAGTATATTTGAGAATTCATTTTTCACCTTGCGTTTTTCCTAGTGAGATTAATTGAATGGATGGAAAAATCATGTTTCATGACACAAATTTCTCATTAATTCACAGTGGAAAAAATCTATATTTCTAGTAGTGTGCTCACTTTATGCTTAGGGTGTGTTTGATATGAAGAAAAATATTTTCCACGAAAATAATTTCCTAGAAAATATTGTTTTCTTGAAAAATAAGCGAAACTCTTACGTACTTATATTTTGTATTTGGTAAGCGTAAGCAAGAAATTATTATCAAAAAAATATTTGATATATGTCATCTAAAAATTGTTATGGTCTTATGGAGGCCGATAGAGATGAGGAGTGGGGGTTCGGGGGTGGCCGGGTGGGATGGCCAAGGAGGGTTACGTGGGTGAGATAATAAACTTGAAACGTTATTTATGTAACTTGTTTTCACTACGTCCATTCGAAAAGTCATTTTATCTTCTTTTAAGGAGTTTATTTTTCTTTTAAAAAATTCAAACATTTTAATCAATGAAACAAAGACAGGCTTAGTATGTTTATATATTCCTTGTAGTTCTTTTGGGGTGAAAACTAGTAAACCACAAGCTTCTGGATTAAAATATGCTTTAAATTTTGTCCAATAAAAACATTGAAATGACCTCTTAAAAGTGGATGTTGGATATTATTCAATTTGAGGTATAAAAATATCAATTGTACAAATTGACTACTTTTATAAAAATAGACATTTAGTGAAGGTGAAGGGACATTTTAGAAAGTTCTTTGAGTTGGTAGGGCATGCAATCAAGTTAGTTAAAGACCTAGTAATTAGAGGTACATATTAAAAAAAAACCCCTTTTGAGGGATTTTGTGCTTTTGACAAGTGGATCTAGTGCATACCACAACTAGAAAGCTTGTGCCAAACTATTATCATAGTGACAAAATGTATATATTGAATTGTATCTTGTGAATTATTCCGTCATTTCTTGACTTGGCACGTTGTTTAGTTGTATTTTTTGATTTGACATGTTGTTTATGTGATATTTTTTGACTTGACACATTGTTTATGTGGTACTTTTTGATTTGACATATTATTTCTGTATCACTTTTTGATTGACACGTTGTTTGAAAAAAAGAAACACATTTTGAAACTTGTGATTTAAAATTATTCTTAGATATTTGTGTGGTTGAGAATCAATGACGAGGCTAGGACTTTCTTTAAGGTGATCTAAATTTTAAGAAGTAGACTCACGAACTAATCGAAGGGGGTTCAACATCTATTATATATACATAAAATATTATTTTTACCATATATAAATAGAATAATTTTTGCCAAAGGGAGTTCAGCTGAACCCCCTGATTACTATGTGGCTCCGTTAATGTCGAGAATTATTTAAGAAAAAGTTTAAAGTTAAATTATTTTTTATTAAAGTAAGATGACATTCTTTTTTAAACGAACAAAAAAAAGGATATTATATAAAATCGAGAAGCAGAATAATATTCTGTGTTATTTATTAATCACCAAAAACATAAGAAGAAAATCAAACATTCTGTGTCATTATTACCTGTCATTGTTTCCTTCTCATGAGTCTATTTATCTGTCTATAAATAATATATAGTTTATAGGATGACTTATAATAATAACTTTGGTCATTGATAAGTTATTTTCCATTCAGCATATTATAATGCAGAATTTCACATATAACTATTCAAAAATATTTTAATTATGTTTTATAGCTATAGTTCGGATAACTATATTTCGTAATCGTAACTATAGTTATAACAACATTTGTATACATTTGTATAATTCGCTATACAATTCGCAGTTTTGTATAACGTTTGTATATTTCGCTATACAATTTGTTCACAGCATTTGTATTATTCACAATACAATTTGATTTGCGCACAATTTTGGTATAATCATGTACAATATTTGTATAAATAGTGTGAATTATACAAAACTCAAAACTTTAATTATAGCTAGATATTTATCGTAAATCGTAATTAATTCAAACTATAGCTATATTAGCTAATTCACAAGTATATATTTGCTTATCCGTGTAGTTTTTCCTATTATAAACTTTACATGTGCTAGCCATTCCAGTACGTTGATGGCTATAGCTAAATTGGCTATTGTGTGCAAGAAATAGCTAGGATAGGACAGGACAAATCTTAATCAAGAGCAAATCCAAAAATTAATTTATAGAAACACAAGCATTATTCTCTCTCTCTCCCTATAAAAGATTTATTAGAAATTTGATTAAAATTTAATTAGTATTACTATAGAAATTGTTAGGGGTCGTTTGGTGTGAGGTATAGGTTATAATAATGTCGAGATGAAATGTAGAATTATTTTATCTCTTGTTTGGTTAGAGGTATAAAGTAATCATTGAACTATTTATCCCACCATTTTTGTCTTACTAATGGAATAAGTTATTCCATATATATGGTGAGATAATTTATCTCAAACTAACTCATCCCAAAATTAATTATCATGAAATAACATGTTGGCAACCAAATGACCTCTTATATTTTAAATCATGAACTCATCTCTCTCTCTAGATATCGACGATGATGTCACTCATCGTATTGGAGCAACATGGACTAAATGGAGGCTCGCAGCTGGAGTTTTGTGCGATAAGAAGATCCCCCTAAACTCAAAGGTAAGTTTTATAGAGTGGTGGTTAGACCATCTTTGATGTATGGGGTGGAGTGTTGGCCAATCAAGAATGCACATGTCTAGAAGATGCATGTAGCAGAGATGAGGATGTTGAGATGGATGTGTGGCCACACCAGGAGTGACAAGGCACTGGGGGGAGGTGATCCGACATGATATGGCAGAACTTGATCTCACTGAGGACATGACCCTAGATAGAAAGAAGTGGAGGTCGCGAATTAGAGCAGTAGGCTAATTGGTTGGTAAGGTTAGGCGGTTATCTAGCCATGGAGGGTAATAGGGTGGAGGAGTAGTCGTGTTTTATAACCATGCGTTGTGATTATTTGTTGTTTCTGTGTAATTTTATCATATGTGCATATTGTCAGGTGCTTTGTTATTGTAATGTGCTTTCCTCTCTTTTACTTTTAGGTCATATCTGGATTATTCTACTAATGGGTTTTTGAGACGAGAATTCCTAGGAAACAACTTTTCTACTTCTATGAGGTAGTTGGTAAGGTCTACGTACATCCCACCCTCCTCAGACCTCACTTGTGGGATTATACTGAATATGTTATTGTTGTTGTTGTTGAATTCATCTCTCTCTATTATTTGCTTCATTTGTAGGTGAAATATGGAAAGTTACATCAACGGTTTTGCACTTTTGCCCCATATTTTGTGCTGAGTTTTTTATTTTTTCTTTTCATTAGATAAATAACTTTTTCATATATTTTTACATCATAATATATCTCGTAAGTTATATTCTTTGACTAGTTAATTCGATTTACAAGGGCAAAAAATTAAAGACTAGCTCATTTGAAGAGCAAAAAACAAAAATCGACCAAGTTGAAGAACAAATCATGCAATTAAATAGTGAAATTTATACCTATGCTACTTATGAATGTAATCACAATTAATATCATTACGGTCGGGCTATCGAACACGGAGTTAGAAGTGATTACGAGTCGGACCAATATGCCAATCGAGCAACCTCCCCTTGCATGCAATGATATGGTAGTAAACCTGTCATTTTAGTTCAGTGTTCTTCAAACCGTGCAGGAAGGTTTTCTGTCACACGACTCACCAATTTGATCTTCTACGGGCTTCTAATACAGATATGAATAGTTTGTGTGTCCGAATATGTTCTAGTTAAATAGAACAAAGGAAGGATCCTGTCAAGTCGATTCGCTAACCTATTATCTTCCTATTTATAAGCCACACCCCACTTTATTTTCAAGTCCTTCGTGAAACCCAACCTAACACATCTAGAATATCTATTGTCAAGTGCTAAAACAAATGGAAAATTTTCATTTGTCAAGGGGTTTAGTGTTTAATATAGTCAATAATATCATTGTAAACATTGCTATGCGCATTGTGTGTGACTATTAAAATGGTACCATTTTTTACCTCACATTAATTTAACTATAACATTTATGATTAGAAAAATACATTTGAGACGAGTACTAGAGTAATCAAGTTGCATGTATATACATACATATGTATATCACACACACACACACACACACACACACACACACACATATATATATATATATATATATATATATATATATATATATATATATATATATATATATATCGTTGTATCAGAGAGCGGTTGGCCTTCAGCTGGAGCAGGGCAATTGACTTCAATCGGCAATGCAAGGACTTACAACAACAATTTGATTAGGCATGTCAAAGGAGGGAGTCCTAAAAGGCCACTTAAAATAAAATAAATGGCTAAAAGAATCAATTTTGAAATGATTGGTAAAGCATTTGAATTCGGGACTATACAAATTGAATTGTGACAACAGATCGACACTGCTTGTATGTGCAAAATCCTTGGTACATACATTGCATTTAGAAAATGACATGATAGTCCATTCTCATAAAACTTTCAATCGTCAAAATATTACAGCCAAGTTAGTACTAGTTTCTTTTGTGCAATACTTCAATTATCTTGCAGCCAAGTAATGGATATTCTTGTTTAATCCTAAAGAGAAATAGTAACAACATCCCATTGTAATCCCACAACTGATCAGAGGTCAGCGAAGGGTTGTACGTTACGTAGCTAGTCCTCAGAGAAGTTGTTTTTGATAGACTTAATACTAGAGAAATAATGACAACGAGAACATTAGTAGTGTAATCCCACAAGTGAGGTCAGGTAAGAGTAGTGTGTTACATAGTCTTACCCCTACCTTGAGAAGGGTCGAGAAGTTGTTTCCGATAGACTTAATCCTAGAGAAATAATGACAACAACAATATTCCTAGTGTAATCCCATAAGTGAGGTCAGGAGAGGGCAATGTGTTACATAGCCTTACCCCTAGGGTCGAGAAGCTATTTACGATAGACTTGATGAGTAATATCTTTCAATTTTCCTATGCTGTTAATGCAGCAATTAATTGGAAAGCTGCCTAACAAATTCCACATTTCAATCCTAGTCATTTTTCACCAAGGAAATTTAGGGACTGCAGACTTTTCTGCACCTTCTAATTATAAGTGGCAACATTTTTTTCCATAGATTGACTTGACTTAGCTGTGGAAATTAAACTAAAATAGTCCTTCCTCTTTCTGAAAATTTCACTATAAATGTGTAAAGTGTCCTGCTATTTCAACCATAGATCAATTGTCTTTCTTTGACATGGCTTCTACAAAACCACATTTCAACGTGGCGACTCTGTTGGTGATACTTATATTGGCTACTTTAGAATACTGAATATGTTATTGTTGTTGTTGTTGAATTCATCTCTCTCTATTATTTGTGTCGTGGCTCTATGCAATCGGAATAACATACGAAGAATGAGGATCTACGATCCTCATCAACCCACTCTCCAAGCCCTCCGAGGGTCCAATATTGAACTCATTTTAGGCGTGCCTAATCCTGACCTTCAGAGCATCGCGTCTAGCCAAGCTAATGCGAATACCTGGGTCCAAAACAATGTTAGGAACTATGGTAATGTCAAGTTCAGGTATATTGCAGTTGGAAATGAAGTCAGTCCATTAAATGGTAACTCCAGATATGTACCTTTCGTGCTCAACGCCATGAGAAACATTCAAAACGCTATATCTGGTGCTGGTCTCAGAAACCAGATTAAAGTTTCCACTGCTGTTGAAACCGAACTTACTACAGACACATTTCCACCATCAAAAGGCAAATTTAAGGATAATGTCCGCGGTTTTATTGATCCTATCATTAGGTTCTTAGTAGCTAACCGATCACCTTTGCTTGTCAATATTTATCCTTATTTTGCAATAGCAAACAATCCAGGCGCCATTAAGCTTGACTACGCGTTGTTTACCTCTCCTGTTGTTGTTGTCAATGATAATGGAAGACAATACCGAAACTTGTTTGATGCACTCTTAGACGCCACATACTCGGCCCTTGAAAAAGCCGGTGGTTCATCTTTGGATATCGTTGTATCAGAGAGCGGTTGGCCTTCAGCTGGAGCAGGGCAATTGACTTCAATCGGCAATGCAAGGACTTACAACAACAATTTGATTAGGCATGTCAAAGGAGGGAGTCCTAAAAGGCCATCCAGGCCAATAGAGGCTTACATTTTCGCGCTGTTTGATGAAGATCAGAAAACCCCTGATATTGAGAAACATTTTGGACTGTTTACACCGAACAGGCAGGCAAAATACTCTGTCAGTTTCAACTAGCTTGACTAATGCAAAATAGTTAACGGAATAAGCTGAGAGTTGTTGATCTTCTCGCTATATGTAGTTGAATAATCGTTGCTCAACATGAACGCAAAGCAACCCTTCGCGTGATATGTACTCATCCTATATATTTATATAACGCTATTATCTATGTCTCAACTCTTTTTCCATTGCACGTCTGAAACTATTTCTCGAAATGTAATTGAATAACCGCAGTTATTAACACTTGAAACTCGTCATTGAAAAATAATCTTGAATCGACTCAAATCTTTTGACCACAACAACAAGAAGCGAATGACTCTAGTATATCACACCATCACAATTCACAACTATGAGTGATATTCTCCAAAAATATACAATTACTCCCTTCGTCCTGTTTTAATTAAATTTGTAAAAGTAACGCACATATATTAAGAAAAATATTCAAAGACAAAATTTGCACCGTACTTTTCCACTATTGCCTTTTGAAAAATCATAAATATGTGGTATAATTTATCTCCTAAAAGATATAAGACTTCAATAAATGAAAGCGTAAATATGAAAAAATTTCAGACATTTATCTTAAACTTTGAACAATTCAACTATTTGGA
This sequence comes from Solanum virginianum, assembly GCA_000787875.1. Lineage (NCBI taxonomy): Eukaryota > Viridiplantae > Streptophyta > Magnoliopsida > Solanales > Solanaceae > Solanum > Solanum virginianum. The sequence continues at coordinate 175,112 of DF357399.1, read as the reverse complement.
ACATTGAAAAAAAACTCAAAAATTGAAACAGGGGAGCACTTAATGTAGATATTATGGTCAAATACTCATATTAGTAATATTGCTTTTTAAAATACGATTTAAGTTAGTGAATAAGTAAAAACGAATAGGAAGAGTAACAATTACTCGATAATGGTTAAAGCAATAAACTTTTGAAGTTCTTTGTACATGTTTTTGAGTGTCAATTATGTAGACAGTAATCACTTAAAATATATTATAATATTATTTACCTAATGAGAGCTTATGAAGCTACACATATACATTTTTTTCTTCAAAATATAGAACAAAAATATTTAATAAAAATATATAATTATGAGTTCAATCGAAACGTCATTGGTCAAGTGTATCACAAAAAAAATGAGAAGAATTGAGGCCCATTAATTACCGAGTTTTGAAGACTCGGACTCAGGCCGGGTCAATACACGACAAATGTCACCGGAACTCAAACCCTTATCGGCGCAAGAATGGGAAAATCTAATCGACGATTACAACCACGGCGGTTCACGGCGGCTCCGGTGGACTTCCAGCGACTACGCCGGCGTTCCGCTCCTTGACTTTACTCTTTCCTCACTCCTCCGTAAAGATATCCCTCACAATCTCAAACTCCAGCTACTCATCTTCATCGAAGAACACTTCAGTTCAAATGAAAACGACGTCGTTTCGGCTACTTTCCTCATCCGTCTCGTCGAAGCCCTCCGTTCAGTAATCCAATCACCAAACGACGGCGTTTCAACGACCTTCGCGCTCAAGGAACAGTTCCTCATCTCTTCAACTTCAGTTTTCGTTAATTTTGTGAGTTACACATCGAATTGTCTGGATTCTAGCTTTGTTACTCCTCTTGAAAGCTTAATTGAACTTTTATTGACTATTATTAACCGGCCGAATCATAGCGTTGACCGGCAAACTCGATCAATTGCTTGCGAATGTTTACGAGAATTAGAAACTGCTTTTCCTTGTTTACTTTCGGAAATTGGATCACATTTGTGGAGTTTGTGCCAAAATGAGCGTACTCATGCTGGCCAAAGCTATGCATTATTGTTAGCAACTGTTGTTCACAGCATTGCTAGATTAAAACCTACTGTTTCATTCAGTAATTCTTCGACGTTAGTTCCGTTTACTGTACCTAGGTTTTTGGTTGATGAAGATGTTAAAGATGGACATTTTCAAGAGGGGGACTTGTCAGATTTGAGTAAGAGGGAGTTAAGGAGAGTGGTTGCTTTTTTGCTTGAATGTCCACAGAATTTGACTCCTTGGGGGTTATTGGAGTTTATGGATAAGACATTGCCAGTTGCTGCAATTTTGGATTTGCAGCCATCTTTGTTAAAGGTTCAGTTTTCAGGATTGATTCATACATATGATCCTTTGCTATGGCATGCTTATTTAGTCATGTATTTAAGCTATATGGATTCTTTCGAAGGGAAAGAGATGGAAATTGCGAGTCGACTGTTGTTGTTATCCAAAGAATCTCAGCATCATTTGGTTTTTCGATTGTTGGTGTTGCACTGGTTAGTTGGGTTCATAGGGTTGGTATTGAAGAGGGATTTTGAGAAAAGGAAGAACGTTGTTGATATGAGTTTGAGCTTTTATCCATCAGTGTTTGATCCCCTTGCTTTGAAATCATTGAAGCTTGACTTGCTTGCCTATTGTTCAGTTTTGATTGATGATGTCAATGGAGTAATGAGCTCAAAAGGCAGTCTGGGAATGACTAGAGAAAAGCTATTTGAAGATGGCCTTGTTTGTGTATCAGCTTTTAAATGGTTGCCTCCTTGGAGTATGGAAACTTCTGTGGCATTCCGTGCAATCCATAAGTTTTTGATCGGTCAGACACCTCACTCAGAAAATGATTCCATCTCCAATAAAATGTTTTGGGAGCCAGCAATCTACCACACGGTGCAGGTACAAATGCTTTGAACCTGTTGTTTTATTTTTGCTTTGGGTCCGTGGCATTGCTTTACATGATTGGTGCTTCACAAAAGGAAAGAGTTTATACATTATTTTTCACTATTCGTCTCTATGTGCAAACAGTTTTTAGATATTTTCTTCTTTTCCTTTTTACTTAATCTGTTTGAATTTGAAATATAGAGGAAAAACATATTATTGATGAAAGAAGTTTAGAAGACTGTAGCATAATAGAGAGGTCAAGAAGTTCTCCAATGAAAGATAAGAACTTTGGTGAAACAAATCTGCATACACTGTAACTCTCCAACAATACATATCATTCTTTTGAGTAGCTTTTGCTGCATAAAATTGGGTTGGATTCTCTGGAGAAACTCATTCTCCTTCAGGCCATCTATAGGTGCCCTGCCACATGTGTAACTTTAATGTCTTCCATCTCCTTGTCAAAACATGGATGTTGATTCGTTTGTCTTGGAAGCATCTTAGAGGTGTTATTGGAGTTTGTCTTATAGGAGTTTAGAAATGAATGACAGACGATGCATCTCCTCCTGACTTAACAGTAGTACTGATACACTACTCTGATTTTGCAATGATACTCATGTTTTTTGCCTTTTTGTTTCTGAAGCTTGACTTTGGTTTTGCAGAGAACACTGATATACTCTTTGTCTGAATATAGAGGATTGGTCCCTGTCATTGTTGGCTTCACAGACCGCTTGTTGACATGTCACAAACATAGATTTTTGGGAGAACGCCTACTTAAGACATTTGATGATAACTTGCTTCCAAAACTCAAGATAGACTACAAATTGGTATCTTACTTCTCTATATTGGAAAGGATTGCTGAGAGTGATAAAGTTTCACCTAGTGGGTTAATAGAACTCCTTACTAGGTTCATGGTAGTTCTTGTTGAAAAACATGGTCCAGATACAGGATTAAGGTCTTGGAGTCACGGGAGTAAAGTTCTTGGAATTTGTCGGACTATGATCATGCATCACTATAGTTCCAAATTATTTGTTCGGTTGACTCGTCTTTTATCATTCACTTGTCTTTATTTCCCAGATCTGGAGATTCGTGATAATGCCAGGTGAAAATCTCCATCCAATTTCTTACCTCATTCTGTTGGGATGTACACATGTATATATCATCACCTGTTCACTACAAGTGACAGATGCCAATAACATTGGGAAGTTTATTCACCATTGAATTTGCACTTTGTAGGATTAACTGGGGAAAATAAACATAACAAATTTGCAGTATACTATTTTTTTCTAATATTTGGTGGTATTCTGCAGAATTTACCTGCGGATGCTGGTTTGTGTTCCTGGGAAAAAGCTAAGAGACATTCTAAACAGTGGGGACCAGCTTCCTGGAATTTCTCCATCTACCCATTCCAGCTCTTTCTTCAGTGTTCAGTCTCCTAGACTTTCTCATGACCCTAAGAAATCTAGAAATATTTCATCCTGCGTGCATCTTGAGCGCATGGTGCCATTGTTGGTTAAACAATCTTGGTCTTTGTCCCTGCCAGCCCTGGGATTTGATGCCAAGAAACCTAGTTATATAGAACCCATCAAGGACAATGTGTCCCCAAGTGAGTTTGACAAAATTACTGATGATACAGTGATTTCTGAAGCCAATCAGCTCAATCAGCCTCCAGAGCCATTACGTGTGATGGATGCGAAGATTTCACAGATTGTTGAGATCTTGAGGAAGCATTTTTCATGTATTCCCGACTTCAGACACATGCCGGGTCTCAAGATCAAAATATCCTGTGCTTTAAGGTTCGAGTCAGAGCCCTTCAATCGCATTTGGGGAAACAATATGCCAGCTAATGGAGTCGATACCTTTCCTGCCTTATATGCAACTGTTCTCAAGTTCTCTTCTTCTGCGCCATATGGCTCCATTCCATCATGCCATATTCCTTTTCTTCTAGGTCAACCCCTGAAAGGTTTCTGCTCTTTTAGCCAGACAAATTCCCTTGATATTGTCCCTGTGGAGGATGTTTCTGAAACTCCTGGAGATGACAAAAGCTTCAAAGCTCCTGTTCTGATTGAATTGGAACCACAGGATCCAGTACCTGGTTTCATTGATGTTTCCATTGAAACGAATGCGGACAATGGTCAGATCATTAGAGGACAGCTGCATAACATTACAGTGGGAATTGAAGATATGTTTCTCAAAGCTATTGTTCCGGAAGACATCCCTGAAGATGGAGTACGTGGTTACTACGTAGATCTATTCAATGCTTTGTGGGAAGCATGTGGAGCTTCAACCAGCACTGGGAGGGAGACATTTGTACTCAAAGGTGGCAAAGGCATTGCAGCAATCAGTGGTACTCGCTCCGTGAAGTTACTAGAGGTTCCTGTAGCATCTTTGATCCAAGCCATAGAGCGATCTTTGGCACCTTTTGTTGTATGTGTAGCTGGTGATCTTCTAACCAACCTCATGAAGGAGGGAGGAGTTATAAGGGACATTGCATGGGATGAGATAAACATAAGTTCCTCTTCCACTGATGATACCATCGCCGAAACCAGTTTAGCTGGGGAACCCCTTTACCTCAAGTACAGGGATGATGAAGATGATGGAGGAGGGGGTTATGTCCAAATTAGTAAGAAAAACCTAGGCATCATTCAGATTTTGATATTTCTCCCACCAAGATTTCATCTCCTTTTTCAGATGGAAGTTTCTAATACCTCTACACTAGTCCGAATTCGAACAGACCACTGGCCATGCCTAGCTTATGTTGATGAATATTTGGAAGCTTTATTTTGCTAAAGAGATTCGTTTTTTTACTCCTTATTTCATTGAGAGTCATTCTTTTTCTCAGAGTTCACTTTGTGAGCTTGTGATATTTACTTAATAATAGGTCTGATGTAAATTTTTGCTGTTCTTTGCAAGAAACTTGACTGCAAAGATTGTAAACGCCTTGTATAATGCTTTTTGATGAGAGCTGGAATGGTGCAACTTTCTGTTTCTTCTGATAGTACAATAACTCCATGCTCGATCGATTTAATTATTTTACAAAAATGCAAGCTAGGACTGTGTAGAATAGACCCTTGTTATCAGGCTCTTTTCTGGACCTTGCATATAGCGGGAGTTTAGGGCACTTGGAAATCTACTCTTTACTAAGTATATTTCAGAGAACCTCTTTTGTTATATGATGGCTTGACATATCCATGAAAAAAGTTAGAATTGATACACACCTACTTCAGTGACTGATGAAACAAGATAAATTTTAAAATTGAAATAAATCTCTTCCATCAACATACTCGGTATAATTCCACTAGTGAGGCCTCGGGAGGTGGTGCATATGTAGTGTTATTCCTACCTTGAGAAAGTAGAGAGGTTGTTTCCGATACTCTAAGCAGAATATTACAGATTTGTAGAGCACAGCAACTTGAAAAGTTACCACCAACTTAAGAATACAAATTAGAGTTGTTTCATGCCATACAGTGTGGCATAATCTTGCTTTTCAAAATGGAGCAGTGACTGCTTTTCTCTCCCACCCTTTCACCTATTTCAGCTCCTTTTCCATCGGAAAATCTCCTCTTTTTTGCATGAGAGTACAAAGCTACATGTATCATGGGATTTCATGTCGTCTGCTGTTGATGTGAGCACTGATAAATGGTTCAATGTTTCCGTTTAACACACCAGTAAGGTCAGCCAACTGGATGCCCGTCTTTACATCTTCTACCGATTTGTTTGGATGAAATACATACCTCCTTGCTACTTGGTTCCAACTACTAGAGATATCACTACTTCTGATGCAAGCCAAGTTTGAGACTCCTTGCTCTCTCATAACGATAAGAAGCTTTGCCTTCAAGCGATTCAGGGCCTTGAGCTTATTTGCAAAACGACTTCTTTCACCTGTAAATAGAAAATCTCATGGTAGAGAGTGGCCAAACATTAATAATTAAGAAAGCAAAAAAGATTTTTATGTGTGGAAAATAAACATTTATCTTGCACAGCCAAAATGAACTAGTCCGAGCCACAACTATCGAGCATATATTCTCCGAAAAAGGCAACACATTTTTGTTGGACACAAATATCTTATACTGTACCTCATAGTAATCAGCAAATCAATGGAATATTGGAATATGAGACAGTATCTCCAACACCTATCATGAATCTATCAACCATGTAGTAGTATACAATCTACTTCAGAATCTTGAAACACAGCCTTTTTTCCTCTGATATATTAATATATCGCCTTTACGTGCAATATGACTTTGGAATGACCAAAGGACAACAAATTTTCACCGCCAATATTCGAGCAAATTCTTTTCTTTTGAGTTCACTTAATAGAGGTATCATTAGTGACACACTTAAATATGGTGACCACATGATTACAATGATATGTAACAACTTATATGTATTATATAGAATTATTATGTTCTATTTGGTGTCCCATACACATTTAACTCATTTGCTTGTTGAAAATGTATCCAATCCTCTAACTGAAGACGAACCATAGAGCAAGTTCCTCTTCCACTGATGATACCATCGCCGAAACCAGTTTAGCTGGGGAACCCCTTTACCTCAAGTACAGGGATGATGAAGATGATGGAGGAGGGGGTTATGTCCAAATTAGTAAGAAAAACCTAGGCATCATTCAGATTTTGATATTTCTCCCACCAAGATTTCATCTCCTTTTTCAGATGGCATTCAAAGTAATTTTTATCAAGAACTTCTGCATTCATCAGTATCTATTTGAGCGTGTCTGTAGCAGTCTGTATGGCTGCCTAACTTCTCTGCAATCAGCAGGACAGACTACAAAAGCTTTTCTTTTTCTTTCCTGATCAACTACTTATTATGATAATGAATATTCCACTTAAAAACTAAAAAATGACTCACCAGGTGATACTGACTAACTCCTGCACTCTGCAGCAATTGTTAGGACAGACTTTCATGGTTATTCAGATGCGTAGATATGCCAAATAAAATCTTCTTTCCACATACAAATATAGAGAAGATTACATGTGTGTATGAAGAAACCTCAAATAGATCATAGTGCAAAAACATCGAATAATATGAATCACCAACAGAGATAGTGATAGTTCAACTCAAAGCATCCATTATTACCTGTTGACTGGACTTGCAATCCTGTTGGAATGTGCTGAATGGTGACTGAAGGCGAAGTCCTGCCATGTTCCTGTTCATACAGAGGGGGTGTTCTGATTTCTAGATCATTTTCATCAATTCGGAGGTCAGGGGATGATTCAAGAAAAAGGGGAATAACATCAATCACAGCAGCTCCGTCCTGCACAATGCATTAAGATTGACCTGTAAATTTTATCATTTTGATGAACACCTGGGAGCATACAAGTAGCCTGATAGACCATTATATTAATGTAAGGTACTTGACGATTGGTCAATAAAACATGTGTCGCATCATCATCCTTTATTAGTCGGTTAATACTTCAAAAGTTTAAATTTCCCGTCTTCCCAATAGTTAAAAAGAAATTTCAGTATTCATTTTAAAGTCCCCTCTTTCCGGACATATAAAGTCTCTGTGACATCATGACGTAAGGAGCTCTCTCTTCATGAAAAGCAATATCTCATCAAGAAAATCGATAGCCTAGTGATTTATATTCCACCTTCTAGGCGAATGAAAGGGGGATTATTTATCTTAGTGCAAGTTCAGTAATAGGGAAAGAGCAGTGTACTTTGCATTATATGATTATTTTCATTCCTTATTCTACGGACTATGAGCTAGTGCAGCGGAATAACTTTGAGCAGAATACACCGGAACACTGAGATTTAAGACAACACAAGAAAAATGTTCTCTTAGAAGGCCAACAAGAATATGCCTAATGACTCTCTCAAAGAACACATAACTCAAAGGGTTGAGTGGGAAATAGGAAACTATCGGATTTTATAATTCATATAATCAACTGATAGTAACAGGGTAGAACTAAATTTGAGCTAAGAGTCCTTAGATTCGTACCTTTGAAAGATCAAATTTACCTTCAGAACTTCCACTCATGCAGTGGATTCCTCTTTCCCCTGACAGATAGCCGTATGCTGACTTGAATTCTAACTCAATCATCACATATTTGATACCACCATTCTCTGAATCTTGTTTCTCAACTATCCTCGCCTTATGACCTTGTTTCTCGGCCCATTTGATATACATTCTGGTGAGTTTTTCTGCCCAAATCTGGATCAAAGTGGATAAGTAAAATAGTGAGAAGCAGTACCACCAAATGTACATAGCAACCATACAGAAGTTGATACCTTTAACTTTACAGCCCCACTATGTAGCTTCTATAACAATCTTGCCAAGAATGAAGTTTCTAAGGAAATAAAGCTACATTAGCTTGAAGAAAAACCATCTCTTCCACTTTAAATAAGCAGAATAAATAGATGCTCATGAGCAGCTTAGAGACAAGTTGCTTATGATAGTAAGAGTGTTCCAGAGGCATAGGAGTAGAAGGCTAGTTATACCTACTTCCTGATCTCAACTAGAAATCCTTATCCGGCATCAGGTCTATAAACAACTACCTCCTCTCTGAAATTCAACCGATTTCCCTACCAATTTCAATGTTTTCCATAGAAGAACAAAAAAAAATGGAAGTTCAGAATCATTTCCATGTAAAATAAGTTTTTCCACGGTCGAAATGAGATCTTTTTGGGAAAAGAATCTGCGGTGGAGATTGACTATTAACTTTAAGGTTGAGATGGTATATAAGTGAAGCAGTAATAAGGAGCAATTGCACAGATAAATACATCTTTTACAGTTATAGAAATAGCTTTTGAACACCATAGATCTGCCTTCTAACTTCCTTATTAGTGTAATTAGTCAATGAACAACCTTTCTAGGCATTAAATCCCACTTACAGAGCCAAAGCATATAACATTCTCTTCTAAAAGCCAACTGTCATTAGATGCTAGCTATATGCATCCTATATTCTCTATTAGATCCACTATCAATATAATTTCTTTACAAGTATGAGCCTTGTTATAATTTCAATGTACTACAATTTCAATCCAGCGGTTACAGGTTCATGTCTTAGAAATAGTATCTCTGATAT
>DF357399.1:149829-166146 GCA_000787875.1 Solanum virginianum | reverse complement strand
AATAGTATCTCTGATATATGGGAGTAAAGCTACACAAATATAGCCACTTGTCCCTCCTTGAAACTTCAAATACTGGAACTCATCATGAAAGTTCCATATCTTATGCGTACCTAATAGCATGCTTATACCACGGAACACTCATTGACCTACTTTTTTCACTTGCGATGCATATGGACCTTTGCTATTGACTCTGCAAGTCTATGTGGCAATATAGTGAGAGATTATAGGTGAATACCTTCGAGTAAATTCCCTCGCTTCCAGATTCAATGGTGACACATGCTCCCTCCATATCATATGGCTCCCTAAGAAGCTTGGACATTTCATACGTATCTAATATCTTATTCACATTAACACAAGCTGTATAAGCCTGCTTTAAAAAGTCATAGTTGATAGAATCCATTCCTGCCAGCTCTGTAATCAGCTTAGCTTCTTCGGCCTGCAGAATCACACCCAATGAATTAGAATCAACTGACAGGTTTGAGTTTGATAATCTTTTCTTTTTAAAGTCTTAAAGAAGTAGGTAATAAAACTATGCTGACAACTGAGAACTAGCTTTGAGTGATCTTGCATGACACCTTGTATCTAAGGTCTTTGAGGGCATCAACAGCTTTGGCGCTTTCAGCTAATTGCACAAGGTCTTCATTTGACTTGGCTACGTCATCCCACAAATCATATTCACGAATAATTTCTTCCTGTTTGAGGCGTCTTGCTTCTTCAAATTCTAGCGCTGTTGGTGCCAACATTTCAGCACGGAGTACCAATTCTTCAATCTTCCTTTTCAAAGCAAATGTGCCTACATCATGAAACCATCAATACCACCAACAACTAATAGACTATTACTTACTGTACATGCATTAGAATGCCAAATTTTATAGCAGTAACTAGATGTTGTGTATAATTTTTCTAATGGTAACTCGATCTAGGAACATGAATATGTTGAGGATTCTAACTCGATTGTGTTGCATTCACATGCCTCTTGACAAAGATTCGTCTCATCTGTTTTGTGTTTCTTCCCTTTAAATTGCCCACTTTCTTAAAAAAGAACTGAAACCTATTAAGGAAGATCCCCTGGTGTGTGAAAAAGGAAAAAATAAATGCATGTATTTCACTTCCCCTTGTGGATAAGGGCATTTGCACACTCAGTGGCAGAACCAGGAATCTTCAAAAGGGAATTCAAAAAATTCTGAACTTACGATCTAAAGAAAATTTTGAACTACCTTTGCCTCTACAAGTTAAAATCTCGCTATGTCAAGGGGATCCAAATTAACCTTCTATCTATATATTTCAAGAAATATTTTTCCCTTTGCATAATTCTGCAACGATTGGTATTGACTCCACCACTGCGTGCACCACCAATACCCTAGTCACGGCTTTACATTTCCTTCCCAACTCATTCTTATGTACAGTTAACTCACGTCGTATGGTACGCGGGATGAATAAGCAAGGATATTCCATGAGATTATTTTGTAATAGTAATCCAACCATTTTAATACAAACGATGAGATAAACTAATCTCTGGAATAGCTAAAACTTCAAATCAAACATGGAATAAAGTTAATCGCAAGTTGTATCTCGGGATTATTATCCTTATCCCAGGTACCAAACGACCAGCACTTCGGAAGGTTCTACCTTTCTTTAAGTTAACCTGCTTACTTGTCTCTCACTATCTCATTGAGCTCTCTGTCTTCCATTCTCTCAGTCTCAAAACACTAATCTTTTCATATTACTTCAATTTTATATCTGGTGGAGCACGACATTTTAACATTAGACTAAATTGTATTATTTTAGTGAATCTTATGTGGTCAATTATTTTTGGTGTATTTTATGTAAGCACTAAGTCATGCTCTACCTCATTATGCCTTGTAACTTATGTAACCTCCAAACGTAACTCCTCTATTCATTTACCTACATTATTACCCACATTGTTCGTATTCACTATGATGAAGTATTTCTCACATATAAATAGTGGTATTTCTTTCATTTGTGATTAATATGCAAAAAAGATGAGAAGTGTGAAAAAATGTTGTAGTGTATAGTGAGGTTAGTGTAGTAAAAGAGAGAGTTGAGACTAAGAAATTATTCTAAGTCTTCAACTAATTCACTGTACAAAAGAGAGTAATTTTATATTGAAGGAAGGTGGACTCTTCAATTAATCTAGAGTTGTTTTGAGTCATATGATGTTATTGGGTTGTTGTATCCGGGAGGACAAGTCAAAAGTTATATTGTTGGATCCATGTAGATTAAGCCACAATTGGCAGAGAACAGATATCCGCAACTCAGCTTGAATATATTTTTATTCAATTTTGTTATTTTGTTCACCTGTAATTTATTATTATTTATGATATATACACCAACAATACCTTGCACAAATAATCCTTAACCCAAAGTAGTTAAATTCATCTAAAAGTTACTAAAGAATGGACAAGTTAACTGACCTTTTCAAAAGAATTATGAATGACTGATAATTAAGTTAAAATTTCAGCATAACTTGATGACCACCACCAACAACAATAACTTACCCAGTGAAATCCTACAAGGGCTGACGTGGGTAAAATATACGCGGACCATACCACTATCTCACAGAGCTGTTTTCGGAAGACTTAAACTTAATGACCACCACATTCTAAAAACTTAAACTTCTAAAGATGGCAACTTTTTTTGTTGATTTACTTTTTGTACCAAACAAGGAGATAAGCAGAGATAAGAGACAGACCGAGCTCTTTGTAGAACCTGTTCTTGTCATCGATGTGCTGATTATTACGAGCTTGAATTCTGAAAGCTGCTGTCTTTGAGCTTCGGAGGGACCAAGGAGAAGAGGAACAAATAGGTTCTGTCCGTACAGAAAAAGGGTCAGCAGCCATTTTAGCCATAGTGGTGTCTGAAGCTTTCTTGATTTTCCGACCGCCGCGAAGAACACGGGCTTTGGGAAATGGGGAGTGGTGCAGGGGCTATGCACGTCCCACATTCTTTCTTTTATATTTGTCTAATTTTTTAAGAAAAAAAATATGCCCAATGTCTTCCTCAAAAATTATTTTTCATGAACTGTACTTACTTTTTCATAAATAAATATTTTTCTTCCTTTTTTTCAATTTTGGTAAGTAATTAAAAAGCATTATAGCAATAATATCTAGGTATAATCTAAGCAAATAGTTAGTATGATAGTGATGATCGAGAGGAAGGACCATTCAATCGAGTAAAATATTATTGATGAAATTTATTTTTTTTATTCCCATGAAAAAAAATTCAATCTTCTTGCTTTTTTTATTCCCGCAAAAAAGATTCAATTTCCTTGCCCTTTTATATCTATTACTTTTATCATAGTTTGCATACTATCATTTGTTTTTCATTATTTATCGTTTTTCTTTTTTCTTTTCTTTTCTTTTCCTATTTTTTTATATCTAGTATCTTCTGCTTATGGGGCTTGATTTTTGAGACGAAAATCTTTCAGAAACAACCTCACTATCTCAGAGATTGAAATAGTGATAAGATCTGCATGCATTTTATCCTCCCCAAACTCCACTGGGTACTACTCAAGGTAGATTGTGTACATTACCCCTCTTGGGATATGGTCCTCACTGAACCCTGCGTGAATGTGGAATGCTTCATGCATCGGATTTGTCCTTTTATTTTAGGGCTGCTTGTGTCATTGCAGAAGTGTATAACAGTAAAGGAATCCAATTAAAGCATAAAGAGTTGGACAATTGATCAAAATGGTATTGGCTTGAAAATGATTGTCAAACAACAGAAATTTGAAGTTGCTAATAATATAAACATTATGTCCTTAGTTTTGAACATCAACGATCTCTGTATCTGATGATCTCGACACCCAAGTAGTCAACAGGCCCTTGGACAGCTACATGAGGCTTTCCAACTTGAACGCGAACAGCAGATACCCAGGGATACTTGGTGAGGGTTGTCGATGCAATGAGTTGAGCTACAGATTCTAGCAGGTTTTTAGGTGGCCCCTCCATAACCTCTTTAACTATTCTGCCAATCCACAGATTTAAAAGATAGAATCAATGAATGGTCACACCAAAACAAGCATACGAATTAAACTATTGAAATTCAAGATTCAGTTGAGTAATCATGATCCAGCAGGCAATACAAAAAGTTCCATTTTCAAATGGATTTATTGTAGGTTATATTCACTGTGACTAACCATAGTAAACCAACGAAAACACTCCAATATGATATGTAACTATAACTGACAACATCACAAAACAATATTGAAGTTTACCTTAAATGGAAGGAACTCTCATACTCAAAAGGTGTAAATTTTGTTTCTTTTTATCTTTTTACCCTCATTTGTCCATGTGTGGTGCTCCAATAGAAATCAAAAAGCGATGCAAAAAGAACATGTAGAAACACAAACCAGTTGTAGCATCTGCAAGGAACTTCATATGGCCGTCTTAACATCTACTCGAGCAAATATGAGACCTTTCACAATCACAAGGCCTAGGTGAAGAATAGTTTTGACTTGTGGCCAAGTAAATCAAAAAGTTTACTCAAGCTATTAGCAGGACCAGGTTCCAATCTTATTCCTAGTTCTCAACATAGAATTAATGGCGCTTTCTTCTTGCATCATTTTACATCTGACAAAGTAAAAGAGTGTATTGACTGGAGGAGGCTTGCAGTAGATCGTTACAAAGAGACAATACTACGTCCTAACTAATACTGCACTCTGTTAACAATTTTTATCTTTCCATTAGCAGATAAACATGATGCAAAAGCAAATATAATCACCCCACAGAATTTTACATTTTTCCTTATTGGTTGACACTTTCATTACCTATCTTTTGTTTTTGTTGATAATCGTGATGTCCTGACCAACTTGTGTACACCTTAACTAATTCCACCAGGTACCTGCTACCTCCCACCAACACAGGTACTAATTAAACTCAGTCCACTAAGGTTTAGATGGATAGAAAAAAAATCACCTACTATATTTGTCTCCACTACGATTTGAACCTGTAACTTCATGGTCCTCATCCAACTTTATTGACCACCAGATCCCACCCACGGGTGCAAAGTTAACTCCTCTAAGATAAATAATAAGGCAATAGTCCATTTTTACCTCAAGAACGTAGAGGATTATGAGAGCTTCTTGCAGCGGCTTCAAAATTCCAATTTATGATGGAATATTCAAGACTACATAGCACCAAGAATCTGCTTTTGTGTGCTCTCGAAGATGTTTCAAATGAGTCTAAGTTTTTAATACGAGAAGTTATAAAATCATCAACCCTTTTACAGCTGTCTATAACCCAATTTCGAGGTCTCATCCTCATATATTTCTATCTGGTGGAAAGAGTATTGTTTAAACTGACCTCTGAACGATAGAACCTTGTTACAAAAATGTTCAAGATGTTTCATTTATTAAGCTATGAAATCAAGTTCTTTCCATTTGTGCATCTCAACGATGATCGTGGCGTTCAGGCTAGCTTTTGCGCCCCTCGACTAATTCTACGAGGTACATGCCTCCTCCCAAAAATGCAAAAATGAACAAATAGAAAAGCATCACTCACCGGTATATATCAGTATAACTTAGAGTATCGCACAAACAGTCAGATGCACCAGCAGGTCGAAGATCCATCCAAGCATCGACATCTACCAGGAACTTCTGACCAAGTTTCCTTTCCTCTTGCTTCACCCCATGGTATCCATGAAACTTTAAACCCCTCAGCACAAGCTTGTCTCCTGTTGGCATGTCCATGTGACCTGTCATCAAATCCTCATAAATAAACGTCGTTATCAGGCATTCTCCATTCATAGGAGCTCAAACCCGGACAGTAGATGGTTCTAAAAAAAAAAATTTAAAAAGAAAAGTATCCTCATAAATATTGCAAACTTAAGCAGGTATTGCAAACTAACGCAGGTCATGTAATCAATTAGGTAATAAAACGATTAATCAAGGACACATTCCCTACTCTTCTATTACTTCTGAACACAAGTTATTGACGTAAAGACTGGGGAACACAGTAATCAAGCATAACTACCGAGAGCAAAATAGGTTGGCAGACCTTCTTGCTTAATGAATTAAGGAGCAAAGAAGAAGCTTTTTAATAGGCCAAGTATTTTGGTAGTTCCTTCGATGTTTGCAAATGATGGAGTAAGTGCAGACATTTTAGGAACTACTTTCGAAAGACTAATTTGGTTGACATCAATGAACTACCAAGGAGATCTAGCACTACCCTTAACTTGTAAATTTTGGCAAGTGTACATATCTATCCAATTAACCAAAAAATGCTTCTTTAAACATTGACATCTCATTTTATGATCTTTCTTTTCCTTTCAAAGTAAAGCAAGTTGTGAAAGGTCCGATAGCAAAGAAGTCAATAGTAGTCTCATTACTTATATCCATCTCAATGGAAAAAAGGAACTGGTTCCTCTAGGTTACTCAGCAAAATGTGAAGATAACCAATATACAAACACCTAATAATCTAAGGCTCTAAGCTTATATCAATTGAACAAGATTAGCGCAACAAAGGTTTGTACTTTGTACTAGCTAATATCAAAGTAACACAAAAACTGATGATACTTTGACAACAAGGAACACAAAGGTTATCCAGAAGATTCAAGGAACCAGATTGAATTACAAATCAACAAAGCTAATTAAGTACAAGAATAGAACTTGACAGATCAAAGGAAATACCTCTAATTAGGAAAGTCAAAAGAAATAAATTTCCAATCTTTCCCTTGATGCAAAATCAAGAACTTCGCAAACCACAAAACTCAAAAACCCCCCAGATATCAAGATTCAATTTTTATGCAACCCCACAAACCAATATCAAAAGGGGTTCTAGGAATCAAACTCAACACCCCCAGAAATCAAGATTCAATTTTTATGCAACCCCACAAACCAATATCAAAAGGGGTTCTAGGAATCAACCAAAAAAAACTAAAATTTCAGACACTCAAATTAGTTGAGAATAAGATCAAATTAGCTCAAAAGTAATTATAAATGATAACTAAAGGAAAAGGCTTAGCACTTACCGGAGCTGGGTTTTGCTACTAGTAGCTTATGGTCGGCCAACTGCCGGAAAGTTGCCGAAATCTGTATAGTTTTGATAGGGAATTTCCCGGGCTTCTGGATATGGAAAATGAGTACAAATATCTCTCGTGTATGTTATTTTGTATAGTTATCTTTTAATAAAAACCTAGTAATTAAATTCACTTTTCAAATTACTATGTTTGAATATTGTATTAAAATATATAGGATATAGGATATAGAAAGAAAGGAAAAATTAAATAATTTACTCATTTATTTTTGATAATAAATAACGTGATATAATCTCATATAGGATATCCTAAAGGTAAAGTAATTATATTTTAGTTTTAATATCTTTACTATAACAATCACACTTTGAGACTACTAATTTGTTACTTATAATTATGTGATATTATAAATATTCATATATAATTTTCTGAATAGACTTGCAATCAAACGGATGTTTTATAAGTAATTCAAAAACCTCCTTCTCTATCAAGCTAGTAGCTTGCGAAGAGTCCAAATAGATAGTTTGTCAGTAGCTTCTGAAAAATATCGACGATATTTCTTTTAAGTAAGTTCACTTGTGTATTAATTTAAAGAGAAATAAAATCCCTCTCAACTTTTTTGACTATGTCATTTATTATCTTGATATTTATTATTATTTCATAGTAATTAGCAAATTCTATTTTATTTTTGCCCAACTATTAAGATCTGGATTTGCCCCATTAATTACTTTTTGAAAATATTTAAATTTTGCTTTTCTATTTTTAATTACCATGCCACAATATGGGACCAAATCATTTATAAATTGGTTTGTAAGCACTATCATATACAAATTTGACAAATCAAATCATAACATGTCCCCTTCATGTCCATCTTTTAGTGCACACTGAATTCAGACCCAAATGTCATTATCCACCAGCTCTGGTCCAGCACACAAGTGGATAAATATCATTTCAATTTATTTATCTTATTAAAAACTTTGATATGATATAAAAATATTTATAAATTTTTAGTTAAAAATTACAAAATTCAAAAAAAATAACTTTTTCTATAAATTCCTGAGTGTCTGATTGTGATTAGGAAGGGCATTGACAGTTGCGAAAACATACCTTTTTTCTTTGTGCCATCTTCTTCTACTTTTTCGATTTTAATAACTTGGCCACACAAGTAATGCATCTTTTTAAACGACTATATAGGAAGGATAAGGCATCAAATTCCACCAACTTTCACCTTTCATGTCACATTTAACATCGTATCATTTTGAACACCATGATTTTAGATCAAAGTCATCAGGAGAGCACTCATCTCAAGGTAAACTTACTTAGATACTTTCAATAATTATCCACTCCGCTCTTAGCTACCCAATATTTATTGTGGGCACTATAACTGGTACACCAAAGGTGTGTCCTTCCTCTCGTACTAGGGAAAGGTACTTTCAATACTCTAACACCCACACGGAATATGGACCTTGAATTTAGGCCTAAATATCCATCAGAGGAAGGGAAGAAGCAAATTAAACGACCATAATATTAACCATTGCTACGAGGGGAAATGAAACTTAAAAAGGTACTCTTTTTTTCAACTGGTTTTTACAATTTTTTTTCTCTTTTACAGTTCTGTTGTTTACAAGAAGTTAAGCTAAAGAAAGGATATCAGACTATGAACAAGGCTAGATACAAGAGTGCCACCTACCTTGCTCTATGCAAAGGTTACATGAAAAACTAAAGACTTTCTAGAGGCTGGCTTTCAAGAGTAGCTGCAAACTAACAACTGAATGCAAACCAAGAACAGGCAATTCAACGAGGCTGCTGGATGTTGCGGAAGTTGTTCTTCGGGCTCACAATCTTGGATGGCTTCTCGAAGTACTTGGGTGGTCCAATGGGGGATCTTGGTGATCTTGGTGAACTCAATGTTCTTCTCAGTGCATCAGATGGTACACCTGTTTTTATAAGGGAATCATCATTTAAGAATAATCGTAATAACCATTGTAAGCACCAAACATTATCACAATAAAGACCAGGCATGTAGGAATTTTCTCATCTTGATTCGACATGCTCACAGGTACTACAACACCTGCAGGGATCCTCCGCGACCTTATAGAGTTTATAGTATAAAAATCTAATTGATATAAAGAACCCTCACTTTGGTGTTTCTTATTTCAAACAGGTTCTCCAATGAAACTTCAATAAACAGTGCAAATCGAACATTATATTTGTGCTAACCGTAGGTAATTAACAAGAAATAGATTGTGCATACCATATTGTGGCATCCCATTGACACCATAGAGAGATGGCTTAGTTTCTTGTTGCATGTTTCCAGATGATTGAAGAAATTCCTCAAACTGAGCTTCCATGTTCAAGATATCCTCATCAACATCGAGATCAATATTTTCAGGAAGCAAATCCACAACGTCATTACCAGAACCATACTCCTCTACCTGGTTCTGGCTCATCCAATAGTCATGGAACCATGTTGAAGTTGTCACCAAATTCCACCATTCTGGTGAAAAATCCTCTACCTGGCGCACGAACGAAGGAACAAAGAGAGGCGCATTTGGATTCAACGTTGATCTTCCTCCAGAAACTAACGCCATTTTGCTTTCTCAAAATTGACACCTGAAGTAGTTTGCCGAAATAAAGAACACATTAGGGCATGACACACCGAATATGACAATATATAGCACGTCAAGTTTATACTCGAACATCAAAATCACAGAATTGAAATAGAAATATTCCCCTACATAATAAGCCAAATTTATCACAGTAAGCAAACTTATCACTACAGATCAGGAAAATTAACATTCATGAGGATCTTACAATTTAGTAATCCCCAAATTATCTGGTCACACAGGATAAAATTTCAAGCAAGCTTCAAAAATATCCTGTATAATCTCCCAGCAATGATTCTATTTAGCACTGGTTACTACACGGTCAAAACCCATAGCTTCACAGACACAGGCTAAGTACCTCATAACTATATCGCTCGGACTCTCCAAAAATGCTCACACACATGTCGGATCATTCAAAAATGCACGCACTACTTTAGAAGGATCTGACACGCACTCATCAACATTTTCAAAAAGTCCAAAGCTTCATAGCCTCATACCACAACTACTAGCCTTGTTCTGCAGCAATTTCGACCTAATAATCAAACCCTAACTCATACAAATCAAAAGTCTCATCTTTCCGCGGCAAAACATGCTACTCCTCCATCAATTCAGATCAAACTAATAGTAATAATTAACCTCACTTTCTCGAAAAACTCTACGATCTAGATCTACTCAAAGCATAGTCTTTCCCATTTCATCAACAAAACATACACCGCGTTGACTCAAATTGACTACAAAAAATCAATCTAACACAACTAAACAAACAGCACATACCGCAAATCGCCCGCAATTTCTAAACATATTCATCTACCAGCATATATAATTCATCAAAACAAAAGCTACAAACATCAAAAAACATTAAAAAAACTAGATAGAATTCAACAGATCAACAGATCAAAAGCAGGAAAACACAGCATATGAAAGCTTGAAAGAAGCTTTAATGGAGAATTTACAGTACCTTTAGACAGATTTTTGTTCAGGAGACGACGATGCCGTACACGTATGTATTCTTATCAGCGGTTGAGGTCTTATATTTATAGGCCAGGAGTACTGAACCGGGTAGGTTTGGAACCGAACCTGAGCTTGGATAAGCCGAACCAGTCCACTGATTGACCTTCGAGAAGACTTAAATTATACTAGTTAAAATAATTCAGATATTCTTTATAGCGAAACAGATATTCTTGAGAGCAAACCGGATACCTCCGGTCATTTTTTTCATTAACCGGTTTTTTTTCCTCGGTATCCGGTGTCTACATTGAAATCCGACTATATCTGGATTCATGTTGTATAGAGCCTCATTTCAGAGGAAACAGTCTCTACCAAGGATTTTTTCATTCTCAAAGCTCGAACTCGAGACCTCTGATTAAAAGAGAAGCAGCCTCATCCGTTGTACCACATCCTTTAGTGATTCATTAACCGGTTGAATCACAAATTCCTTGTATTCTAACTTTAGCTTAAGTTTAAATTGAATTAAATGATTAATTTATCTTATTTTAACATTTTCATCACTTAATATAGATAAGATAAGTGGGGTTTGAAAAAGTAAAATGTATGCAGATTTTACTATTCCTTGTAGAGATAGAGAGCATGTTTTCGAAAAAATCACATCTCAAAAATATCATCCCAAAAAATAGAAAATACTAGATATGAAACAAAATGACTACAGTGCTTTTCTATAAAGACAATAAAAGTAATAAAATAAAAGACGGACAATAAAGACACGACATATAAAGACACGACTATCTCTACTTACCTACTAAATTACACGGCCAAATATCATTTTATCTCTACTAGTCGTCTAACTTTCTATCATAATACGCGACCTTCATTCTTTTCTATCTAAGGTCATATCCTTGATGATACGAAGTTGCATCATATCTTATCTAATCATCTCCTCCTAATAATTTTTTTGATCTACATCTACCTTTTCGTGTAACCCCTTATATTTTATTTGTTGCACCTTCTAATCGAAACATCAATACTTTTTTTTGCACATACTCAAATCATCGGAGTCTCGTTATTTATTATATGATGGTCCACCGTCCACAGACAATTAGACAAAACAAGCAGCCGGTAAAATAATTTAAAAAGCCTGTATACAGGTGTTGGTAATTGACTTGATAAGGAATCCCTTTTGTGGGGACCATATTTATGATGAACGGTTGATTGATGACAGTTGTTTTGATCAGACGGTGGAGAATTGTTGTATTTGTTATGATGATGTATTCAAAATGAATGGTCTTAGTGGGACCTATTTGGTTAGATAAAATCCCCTGTAATCCGCGTCCTCCACATGCTTTAGTACGTCGACATGGCCCACACACCAAACCCAAAAATAATTCATACAAATTCCAAATGAATGAATAATATATTGGTTTGTATTGAAATTCGATTAATTTGAATTTGCATGGCATATTAAAGATCTTTGATTAAGAAAGGAACATTCTTATTTATCGCGTCACATCCTTTGATGGTCGTTGAATGTTATATCTCAGGATAGTTAAATTTTTTTATAATAATTTTACTTATTTCATATAAATTCCAAATGAATGAATAATTTATTGGTTCTCTTTACTCGTTGAATTTTTTTGGGGTGGGGGTGGGGGTTGGCGGTTGGGTTTCGACTATAGATGTCTGTATTGAAGTTGGATTCACATAGGGCTCACTCGAGGAAAGTATTTTCTATAAAGAATTTAAATCTAAGACTTTTGATTAGTAAAGGAACAGTCTTATCTATCGTATCATATCCTTTGGTGGTCGTTGAATGGTTATACTTTAGATTGAGGGTAGTCAAACCTTTTTGTAATAATTTTGTTTATTCAATGTTTTTTTGGATGTAATGTAATATGAATGTAGGTTTTTAAATAAAACTAGATTGTTGTATAAGGTGGTTATTATTGAAAAGTATAACATTGTGTGTATTATGGTGTTATGTCCAATGAATCATTTGGGCTTGGGCCAATTCCAAGTTTTGCTTACTTGTGCCTTTCTTTACTTTATTATATGTAGTTTTTGGCAAAGTATTTAAATTGTAGCCACTTGTAGCAAACTTAAAACTTGTGATGCTACTTTTCCTCCTCCAAGTTTCTTTGAAGTATTTAAACTTGAATGTTGTAGACATTAAAATTTTATCAGATTTAAAGTAGGACTATACAAGACAAATTCAATTCATCTTCAAACTCCACGGTCGACTAGCCCATGACTGGTTCCTCTTGGTGGCTTGCTATGTTTAGTAATTCACTTTTTGGTGCTTTTCATTTGGGCCGGATTGTTCCATATCATTTCATTGATTTACGCAAATATCTTTTTTTAGAATTTGCTCATATTTTTAGAAGTTGTGCAAAATATAACTATAGAAAATTTCTGTTGTTGCCTACGTAGGACCGTCCCCATCTCCTGTCTTGGGGCGCTATGGGGCTTTTCATTTTGGAACAGATGACAATTACCCCTCTAAAAAACATTAGGCTCGATTATAATATTTGTTGTTACAAAATGAAGTCACAATTTGAATTTTGTGAGTTTTAGACTCTAGAACTAGAATGTAATATCAGGTGTTAGCATATTCAATGAATCTTTTAATATATATATTGAGTTTAGAGTAAAGCTATTTAGTTCGACTAAATTCATAAATCAAATTTCACCTACCTCTTATGTTCATATAATGCTCAATCTTACGGATAAAATATTCACTCTTTTATTATAGAAAGAATCTTAAAGTCCCTCCACACAAAATTATAATACAAAAATTATTCTAAAAAATCTTAATGAGACATGTGAGAAATGTTAATCAATACCCAAAGTAATGGAGAAAAGGAAGGAAGTTTCTTTGAAGTACAATTTGGTTGTTGAAGTCTTCAAAGGACAACAAATAACATGTGAAAATCAATTAAAGCCACTACTTTTTTTTTTTCCCTTTTAAAGCCACTAGTAATTAAATTGTAAGACTTAAAAGTCAATTATATAACAACATATTATAAGTTTCTTACCATGTGTTTAGGTTTACCTAGTTCTCTTTATTTTAGACAAAATGATAATACTCAAGTACTTTAAATAATTTTTATATAATTTAATTTTAACTTTATAAATTAATCAAATTGACTCTTAAAATATGACGGAGAAAATATTATAAATGCGTCAACATATTAAACAAAATCTAGATTCAAATATTGATAGTTTTGTTGGTTAATACTTTATCTTTGATTTGACTCATCTTTTTAATATGTTATGGTTTGTTCATTGATCTTTCATCATAAAGCCACCATAATTGACCAAAAACATGTTAAATTAGAAAAATTCTATAAATAAAAAAATGTTAAAAAGTCCAATTTGACTCTATACTATGGAAAATTGAGCAATTTTGTTAACTTCTAGTTTAATATTATGTCACCACTAGAAGAAAATAATAATCAAATTTTGCCCTTATTTCAAATAAAAAGTTTAAATAAGCAATTTCATGATTCATGCCACTTATATTTAACCTCACATGTAAAATTATTAATTAATTGTACTAATTAACCTATTTTTCTCATCTAAGAATCAAAAACACTCTCTAATCTTTTCACATCATTCAAATAAGCGAAAATTCAAGAATTCTACCAAAAAGAGCAAAAAAAAATCATAATTTTACGAGTCATAAAAAAAATATATGATTCGAGAAACTATTGTTACTTTATTATTAGATTGTAAACATATATGATACATCAAACAAAATCTAATTAGATTTCTAAAAAAGCCTCCTAAATATTACATATAACACTCAAAACAAACCAAAAAAAAAAAAGAAATAGAAGCACAAAGAGTGATTAGAGCAAGATTATTCTTAATCATACAATTAATTACTATATGATTAAAGGAATAATCTTTATTAATCTTGATCTTTCTTCTGCTTTGGCACAAGAACCAAAGCAAGTGAAGATGAAGAAATAGCTTTGAGATTCTTCTTCTTCTTGTTGGTGTTAATGACAATTTTGCCCTGTGAATCATCAATTAATGATTCATCATTATTTCTAATCTTGATTAAGAGACTTTGCTTTGATAAATTGTCTCCACTAACTGTTTTTTGAATTGGAAAGAAGAAATCTGTTGGGAAAAATTTGTATTGAAGGCCAGCCATCAAAGGGATAATAAAAAAAATTGTTTGTGTTTTATTGGTTGTGTAAAACATTTGTGAAGGGTGTTGCACTTATTTATAGAAAAAAAAAGTAGACACCCTCAAAGGGTTTTTGAAAAGTCACAGGCTTTAAGTTGGATTCTTCTACTTACTTTATTTAATTTAATTTTTTGTTAAATGCTTTTTTTATCCCTAGAATATTCCAAGCAAAGGATCTAATTTTTCTTTCATATTCAAATTTTGAGGCTCAACTAATTTTAAATTATTTGTTATTCAGATTTTGAAGCTCGACTAATCTGTAAAGATTTTTTTTTGGAAATAATTATTGTTGGGTTTTTAAAAGTGTGAATCGAAATGAAGGATTGTGATTTTTCTGAGAACTTGTGATTTTTCTAAAGTTGTCATCAATTTTTCGAAGAGCAGTAACTTTTCTAAAAGATTATGTCTTTTTCAAATGGTTGTGACCTTTCTAATAAGGCACGATAAGCATCCTTTGTTGGCTATAAATAGAGAGGCTTTCTCTATCATTGTATTTTCTCTTTCTGCATATATTTTCTTACAAATAAAAATAGAGTCTTTTGTGTGATTTTATTGTTATCTTTCTGAGTTCGTTGAAATTATTAACGTTTGAGGTACTGCTACTTCTTTAACAGGTATATTCATTTTATCTTGAAATTTTTTTTATTAAAAATATTTTTATTTTTATAATTTAATTCAGACCTACTAATTAAAGATGAAAGATCTCGTTGCGATTACTTACAAAAAAGGAAAAATTCAAACGTTCTTTTGTTGAAATAAATACTCCACTAGTTGAGTTTAATTGACTTTATTTGTGACACCATGCGCAAAAATATATGTCAAAGCAAGCAACTACTAACACCCTTTTAAATATTAACAATAATCCTTTTAAATATTATTTAAGAATGCAAATATTTTAAAAAACAGGTAATTGTTATAAATATATTTGTGTCACAACAAAAGTGTGTTGTCTCGATTTCTCTTGAGAAAAATTAAAAATTCTACTTAATATACAAATGATGATTTCTTTTATTATAAATCATCTATGAATATTTAAACTTTTGAGAAAAATAAAAAGTTTAATGAAATTTGTAGAAAAATCCACAATTATTATCCTTTTGATGCATACTAACAGTGACAGATAGAATTTCAACTCAGGGGGTTCAAAATATAAAAGTATAAATTTGTGAATAAATTAATAAAATACAATTTTTAAAGGAAATAGTAATACATAGTCTAATATTATTTCATTACATTTTTTAAAAAAATAAAGTGAAATATTCGGTTGAGTTCCCCCAAAGCCAAAATTAAATGAAAAAGAATAATTAATAAGAGAAGCTAAAAAAATAATATTTTAAGTGAATTTTAAACTCTGTGCATGAGGGTTTATTTAAAAGGAGACTTACCACTATAATAGATTTTACTTATTATTTAAGGGGTTGAAGTTTAATATATATACAAAAATATAAATAAAAATACCTTATATATATAGTATAATTTTTTATCGAGATAGATCCGCCCCTACATATCAAGTAAAGTCACTTCTATACAATGTCTGCAAACCACATAAAAAATGCAAATCGCACTGAA
>DF357399.1:109002-141551 GCA_000787875.1 Solanum virginianum | reverse complement strand
CATTCTTAAGACACTGGATGAAAATTAAGCTTAGTCTTATATGATACTACTATGATATCAATATATGAACGAAGCATCATAGAGTAGTAATTCTAAACGTTGTATGATAAATAAGAAAAAAATGTGTAAATGATAGTTTAAACTGAATCTATTTTTGATAAATAATTTCATAATTGAATTCATTTTACGCAATTTTCCCTTCGATTTAATGGTTCAGTTTTCTTGATTAATTGTGGGTAATGGGCCTATATTAGTGATTGCTTTGGGCTAAAACATCTGCAATTGGAAGAGAATTGTTCACGTAAGATATAGTTAAATGTGCATGTTTTGTATGTATTTATTGTGTTAATTAATATTATAATAAATAAATATGTTTTATCTGCTAGCGATATATTTTAAAGTCATGTAGACCTAAATTCAAAGCAGATAATATTACTAGTGGATTGAATCGTTATAAGTATGTTAAGGTTCATGACCAATATATATATATATATATATATATATATATATATATATATAATATAGTGTTAAGTATGTTAAGGTTCATGACCAATATATATATATATATATATATATATATATATATATATTATAGTATGTCATGTATTACTATATAAGAAGTGTCAATGAAGCAGCTCAAACAGGTATCTCTCCGTCAACATGCCTGCTTGAGCTGTCTGCTTCTGCACCGCTATTATATGAGACCCACAACTTATTTGTAGGTCCATTAATTTAATATTTTCAAAGCAGCTTCATTATATTTTTTCAGCTGCTACAATAATGATTTTGCAGTATTGCTTCAATGATAATTTTACAATATTAGTCGTGATAAATTATTTTGTGAGCTTCTTAATTTAATATTTTCAAAGCAGCTCGATTATTTATTTTAGTGAGCTTCTTAATTTAATATTTCCAAAGCAGCTTAATTATATTTCTTCGGCTGCTTCAATATGAGACCCGCTAAAAAAACTTGCAGGTTTCGTAATTTAATATTTCTGAAATAGTTTGATTATATTTCTTCGGCTGCCCATGTCTAATAATCACTAACTTAAAAATTTGAACATGTCGCACCATAAAAATTGAGATTAAAAATATCTGTTGGGCCCGTATGGGCATGGACGCTCGTGACTAGTATTGATATATATGGTGTATTTTTGGCATATGTATGTATAATATATTTTGGAAAAAGAACTATTACTAGTTTTTGAAAATTAAATGTAATTTTTCTATAATCTATTTGTTGGAGGCAGTAATTATTTCTATATATGAAAATCCCCCTTCATAGAAACTAAACATTTCAGTAGAAACAAGAATATTAAATTTAGTATTGTTAACACACACAATAATGAATAAGCTCATAAAGTTGTAA
This sequence comes from Solanum virginianum, assembly GCA_000787875.1. Taxonomy (NCBI): domain Eukaryota; kingdom Viridiplantae; phylum Streptophyta; class Magnoliopsida; order Solanales; family Solanaceae; genus Solanum; species Solanum virginianum. The sequence goes on along the minus strand of DF357399.1, from coordinate 140,182 downwards.
TAATAATAATAATAATAATAATAAATTGATTTACTTAAAAGGTATTCCAATGTCATTTTCTCAATATACACACAATATATTTAATTATTATGACTCAAGATTAGTTTCAATATTAAGTGTCTCTTTCTCATGGTTTGTTCTTTCATTTTCACTAATTCAAGATTTATTAAGCTTAATTCTTACTAAACATATATTGAGTCACCAAATTTTGTATGTATATTGAATTTTTCATGTATCAATGAAAAAAAAATTAAAAATTGAATTGGAAATAGAGCAACACAATAATGACATAATTTACGTTGTCGTTCCAGCAAAATTCAAAATAGCATCGTGATTCCAAGATGACATGATATAATCATATAAATAATATATTCTGACTCAAACAACAACGACCAAGTCAAAAATAACTAAATTTATTAAGTTTAGTCAAAACGACCAACGACTATTTATTTTTAAAGCAAAATAATAAAAATAAATCAAAACTCATAAATCATAAGCCAATCAAAATAGACTTTTAGTCGAACTTCAATACAAATAACGAAAGGAAAAAATATCATCAACCTGCCAAATTTAGCCTATATAATGACTTGCAAGCAACAATCTCATATCTTTAAACACAAAAAACTTTCTTTTTTTTTTCTTTAATACCTTTGCCCCTTTTCTCCTTTCTTCAACAATGAAAATGATTTTCATATTGAGGAAGGAGAAAAGGACAGCTTCAAACTTTATTTTTAAAATAAAATTAAAATGATTTACTGATTGCTGCAGAATCAGAAAGTTGTTGAAGTAGAAACAATATTTATATAAATATAGAAAAATTTTGAATTGAATTTTAGAAATAATATATTCAATTGTGTCTATCCATACTGTCTTAGCTGATACATATCGTACGTCAGTTTTAACCATATACCCATATCGTTATCTGATCCAAAATTCTGACTTTTCTTTTCGAATCCCTATGTGATTCTATTAAATCCAATTTCTGCCAATTGCAGTGCTTATTAAATTTATCATTTTTATTACAATCTTCTCTGTATTATTGAGGAAGAAGCATTAGCAGGTTCTTGGGGTTCTTTCCTTTTTCTGAGTATTTTTAATAATTTTTTTGATAAATTTTAGTTTTTCTTTGGTTGATTCCTAGAACCCCTTTTGATATTGGTTTGTGGGGTTGCATAAAAATTGAATCTTGATTTCTGGGGGTGTTGAGTTTGATTCCTAGAACCCCTTTTGATATTGGTTTGTGGGGTTGCATAAAAATTGAATCTTGATTTCTGGGGGTGTTGAGTTTGATTCCTAGAACCCCTTTTGATATTGGTTTGTGGGGTTGCGTAAAAATTGAATCTTGATATCTGGGGGTGTTGAGTTTTGTGGTTTGCCAAGTTGTTGATTTTGCATCAAGGGAAAGATTGGAAATTTATTTCTTTTGACTTTCCTAGCTACTATTGACTTCTTTGCTATCGGACCTTCTACGATCTTGGGTCGAACAATCGCCTTTAGAATCTTGTTTTGCAAGTCAGTGTCCAAGTTGAGGCATCAGCTGTTTCATTTCGTGGTATATTACTTGTACAAGTTTAAGAATGGATTTTCGTACTACGTGACACCTTTGATTTCGTGGTTGCACCCTCGCAACCCACAAGGGATATTGGCATTGGTAACGCTTCTCGCCTTCTTGTTGAGGCGATATACGAATGTAAAAGTCAAGGCTGAGATGGCTTATAGGAGGAAGTTTTGGAGGAACATGATGAGATCTGCCTTGACTTATGAGGAGTGGGCTCATGCTGCTAAGATGTTGGATAAAGAGACCCCTAAATTGAATGAGGCAGATCTTTATGATGAAGAATTAGTACGAAATAAAGTTCAAGAGCTTCGACATCGTAGGCAAGAGGGTTCTCTAAGAGATATTATATTCTGTATGAGAGCTGACCTTGTAAGGAATCTTGGTAATATGTGCAATTCAGAACTTCACAAGGGAAGGCTTCATGTGCCTAGGCTTATTAAGGAGTATATTGATGAGGTTTCAACTCAGTTGAAAATGGTATGCGACTCTGATTCAGAGGAGCTTCTGTTAGAAGAGAAGCTTGCTTTCATGCATGAAACAAGACATGCCTTTGGTAGGACGGCATTGCTTTTGAGTGGAGGTGCCTCTCTAGGAGCTTTCCATGTGGGTGTGGTGAAAACACTCGTAGAACACAAGCTGTTACCACGGATAATTGCTGGTTCAAGTGTTGGGTCGATTATGTGCTCCATAGTTGCGACTCGATCTTGGCCTGAGCTCCAGAGTTTTTTCGAAGACTCTTGGCGCTCCTTGCAATTTTTCGATCAGTTGGGTGGGATTTTCACTATTTTCAGGAGGGTCATGACGCAAGGTGCTGTACATGAGATCAGACAGCTCCAGGTGATGTTACGCAATCTGACGAATAATCTTACTTTCCAAGAAGCCTATGACATGACTGGTAGAGTTCTGGGGATTACTGTTTGCTCCCCTAGGAAACATGAACCTCCTAGATGCTTGAATTACTTGACTTCACCTCATGTTGTGATATGGAGTGCTGTTACTGCTTCTTGTGCCTTTCCTGGTCTCTTTGAAGCTCAAGAACTGATGGCAAAGGATAGAAGTGGAGATCTTGTTCCATACCACCCACCATTTCATATGGGACCTGATGACACTTCTGGTGCATCTTCTCGCCGGTGGAGGGATGGTAGCTTGGAGGTTGATTTGCCAATGATGCAGCTAAAGGAGCTCTTCAATGTCAATCACTTCATTGTGAGCCAGGCGAATCCACATATCGCTCCTCTACTGAGGATCAAAGAGTTTGTAAGAGCTTATGGAGGCAATTTTGCTGCTAAGGTATGTTCATATAGACCTTTTGTTTTCTTTGTTATAGATGGTCTTGTTCTCTTTGCTTTCAATTGATGTTGATGCTCACTGTTGATTCGTCGGGGGGGAGGGGAGTGGATGAGCTCGATGAACCCAAACAAGGCATCATCTGGGATTCTACTCCCCCAGTAATGAAGGCCGGACAAAAGGGGAAGCCCATCCGAATTGATAAAGACTTGACTCTTAACATCCCTATCTTTGTTGATACTACCTATTTAAGACTTTGCTCAATGTTTGGTTCGGCTTCTGCCGTTTAAAATAAAATACCAGGCCAGGGCTTTCTTTCCTACGGTTTCTGATATACTGCAATGGCAGGCAAAGAGAGGGTTTCATCTAACTCTTGTACATGTACATGTGTCATTGCAACAGAAGTTTAGAGCACTTTGAAATGCTTTTGACCGTTATGTATCTTGAATTAGTTTAAGTAACTATTCTGTATCTATAGGTAGATTTGCATAGAGTTAGACTTCAAGCATATGGTGATAAGGAGCTAGTTTGATTCCCTTGTTAAACTTATTCAAGAATCTTCGCCTGTTTGAACATTCAAATTAAGCTCTTTGGTTCAACCGAAGTTGCTGAAGGGACTAACTTGAAGGAATCATATGCTGAATAATTTTTGTAGCTGTCACATGCGCCGCCATGTAACAGCATGGACATCTCTCTGGGATTTTCTCCTTAGTAGAGATAGAGTTTTTGTAAGTCATCAGTGATCAACTTCAAAGCAACAATCATTTTGTTGGAAAATTAGTCTAGCAGTTGGCAGCTTAAAAGTGGTTTTGAAAATATAATCAAGCAAGATTCATTTGTTGATATTCTTCTATTATATTTTAGGTGCTATAGTAACAGAATGAGTTTGTCAAACCTATAGAATAATCTTGAATATAATATAAATCTAGCCAACCAAATTGCTTATGTTTTATTGGACCAATTGATCACATCTTCACAAGGTATACTCGTTTCCAGTTCTATGGTTTTGACGTCCAAATACTTAGGCACTGTATAGACCTCGTTGGTGGTTGTGAACTTGTAACTAAGAATTGCTCCTAATGTTATGTTTTTGTTGAGACCGATATTTGAAAAGCGCCATTCTAACATCAAGTATTTGATCATGCAGCTTGCCCAGCTAACTGAAATGGAGGTGAAACACAGATGCCATCAGGTGTTAGAACTTGGTTTTCCCTTGGGAGGAATAGCAAAGCTTTTCGCTCAAGATTGGGAAGGCGATGTAACTGTCGTAATGCCTGCCACTCTAGCTCAGGTATGTCCAAAGCGAACAAATATCTCTCTTTTTAGAAGTAAGAAACACGTACTGTTTCAACTTGTGTTGTCAAGAAATTTTGTGATTGCTGAACAGAACAAGAAATAAGCATCTCGATGGAACTGAACTCACTGTAGTAGAAATGCTAAATGCTGGATATATAGTAGTTTGATTCTGTATATTTTCAGGGCGAAGTACTTACTAATTTAAATACGTTCCCTGTTTTTAAACTCTCTGAGCTATCTTTGAGAAGGTTTAAACTTGGCAATTTTGAACTGCTTAATTAGCTATTCATGATAAGATTATTCAGTAAACATCATCGTTGGTCTTTCTCTGCTGATTGTGCTGTGAATGTCTAAATATTGCTTTCTATTTGCAAATTTGTGGAGATATTGATGAGAACTGCAGGTTTGCTTGATAACTGACCTTTTCTCCAATTTTTGTTTATGATACAGTACTCGAAAATCATACAGAACCCTTCTACTCTAGAGCTACAAAAGGCAGCAAATCAAGGAAGACGGTGTACTTGGGAAAAGCTCTCGGCCATGAAAGCAAATTGTGGAATTGAGCTTGCACTGGATGAATGTGTTGCTATTCTGAATCACATGCGTAGACTGAAAAGGAGTGCCGAGAGAGCAGCTGCTGCTTCCCACGGCTTGTCAAGCACTGTCAGGTTTAATGCTTCCAGAAGAATTCCTTCTTGGAACTGCATTGCGCGAGAGAATTCAACAGGTTCCCTTGAAGACTTTCTTGCAGATGTTGCTGCTTCCCATCATCAAGGTGGAGGTGGTTCTGGGGCACATGCCACCCGAAATTGGCGAACACCTCGGAGTGCACATGATGGCAGTGACAGTGAGTCCGAAAATGTGGACCTTAACTCTTGGACAAGATCTGGTGGTCCTCTGATGAGGACAACATCTGCTGATAAATTTGTCGACTTTGTCCAGAACTTGGAAATCAGTTCACGATTGAACAAGGGATTGACTATTGACCTCAACAATATTGTTCCTCAAATGGCTGGCTCCCCGAGCCCAAAGGTAACAACACCAGATAGAAGTTCAGACACTGAATTTGATCAGAGAGATTTCAGTATTAGGGTCCCCGCGGGTAGTTCAAGCATTATGGTAAGTGAAGGTGACCTCCTGCAGCCTGAAAGGACCAACAATGGTATCGTCTTCAACGTGGTAAGAAAAGGAGACGTGACCCCATCGAGTAGAAGCCTCGATTCAGAAAACAATAGTTCTGCGCAGGACACAGCTGCTGAGTGTGTGCAACTTGAAAGTCCAGAAAAGGAGATGGATATTAGTTCAGTATCCGAGGATGGTGAGAACGACGTTGAGCAAGAAAGTAGTAAGGTAAATGTAGTTGATTCCGTTCATTCTAGTGAAAATCGTTCAACCATGGATGATGGTGACGATAAACACGTTATTGACAAGCAAGTTATTGATTCGTGAGGAAACGAGGTTCGTTTAGCTTTGATTATTCTGCATAGAACAGGACATTCAGATTCTTTTATACTCCATGGATTCCAGAAAATTTTAGCTGAGATGGTCATGAGATGGTCAGAGCTGACACACTAAGAATTTGTATGGTAAATACAGGAGGTATTACTTATGTTATACTTGTTTATTGTACTCATCACTCTTGTACTATCTCATAGAAGTTTAGTTCAATGAAAATTTAGAACTTTCATAGTTCTATGTTATGAAGATTTCATTTTTACTCTTTCCTTCTCCCATCTTTTGGGGTTACTCATGGAGAGTAAAAGAACGGAAAGATTCATTAGATAGAGAATTATTCATTCTAAAGCCATTTCTAATGGTTAATCAACAATTCAAAGTGTTTTTTCTTGCGTATTCTTGATGAACCAGTATTAGGCACGTTATTAGGAAATGTTCCCTGTAGTTTCATGACTTTCACATAGCATGCCTCTCTATCGTGAGGTTGAAACAAGATCTGTATATATTTTGACTCTATTCTTTGATTTCACTTTGTGAGATTATACTAGTGGCGCTTTTGTTTTGACAAATAAAAAGAGTTACTTGTGTGTCTGCATTTGGAAGAGTTGCATGTGCAAATTGTCTGCCACTGAAGTGTGTTGTCCATGAAGAAATTAATATAAGCTAGAAAGACTCTTGTTTGGGCAAAGGGTTGTTTCCAGTTGTCATATGTCTTTAAATATGCCTTAAATTCTGATACAAGGCCTCTACTTTGCTGATCATAGTACAACATAGCTTGATAGCTTATTTAATACTACCTTCATTTCAACTTATGCGCCATTCTTCCGAACTCTGCCTTACGTAAAGTTGCCAGATAGACATTGAAATTACAACATTGAGTATGTTGTTATGATATTATTGTAATATGTTGAGACAGTGATGGAGCTAGAAGTTTAATTTAGGGAGTTCAAAATTTGAAAAAGTAGACACATGAATTTGCCTTAAAGAATTCGACATCTATTATATATATATAAAAAGTTATTTTAACCATGTATAAATAGTATAACTTTCTGCTGAAAGGGGTGCAGATGAACTCCTGACCATTTTGTGGCTCCGCTCCTATGTCGAGAGTTTATTAGAAACGACTTCTCTACCTTTCAAAATAAGAGACTCTATAATCATATGTATAAATAATATAATTTTCCTTCGAAAGGTGTACAAATGAACACCTTGACCATCAAGTGGCTCCGCTCCTATGTCGAGAGTCTATTGAAAACGGCCTCTCACTACGACTTGCGTACGTACCATTATTTTCATGTTTCACTTACGAGATTACACAAAATATATTATTGATATTGTAATATTATATTATTATAATTTTGATTTTGGTGGTCCAAAAGCAAACTTGATTGTTAGGCCATAAAGTGTAGAATATGTTGGAATGGGCTGTCAATTAGTGAGGTGCTAGTGTTATTAAGTGTACTTAGACAAGTGAAGACCAAATAAAACAGATTAATTATCTATAAACATTGCTTTAAACAAAGTCCAATCAATTCAAATTGTAAAAAAAAAATAATAAATCTATCTTAATTTGTGAGTGAAATAATGTGCTAATCCATTTTGGCATGCCAATGGAAAAGCCAAAAGGTCCACAACTTTTTTTATCATAAACCTCACACGTAATCCCAATCATGACTTGTCCTTTTAAAATTTATTATTATTTATTTGATAATTATAATGTTCATTATACGTATCATAATTCATTTAACTTTAAAGGATATTTTATTACTACTAATCAATAACATAACAATATCAGATAATTTTATTCATTAAGATAAAAATAAATTGATAGAAATTATCTATTGTTTTTGTTGGTCATTGACACATTTGTCTCTATTTATACTGGTCTTTATTTTTCGCCCCTTAAGGAAAATAATTTTTCGTGAGACATAAGATTTTTGTTTTCATCATAGAATTTCACAAGTTATGTTTTGTGCCTTTAAAGAATTAACTTATGCGCTCTGAGCTATATAGTTCAACTGCTAAGGATAAAAATTATTTAAATCTTATGTAGTTGATATGTATTTAAAAGTTTTATGGCTTTTCATGAATATGAAATCTTATACTAGAGTTTAGTGCGATCAATAATTGTCCTTTCTTCATACACATTTGAGTATTTAAGATCTCTTTTTCTTTTGGCGGGTATCATCGCGTGGCTTAATCCCACATCACTCTTTTAGGGATATGATACAATAATATACCGCACACAACACATCAGAGAAAAGAATACCCCCTTTATTATAAGGCAACCCCTCTTCGTCCTTTCTTAACAGATGCAATAGTTATCATTTGACAACTCAAAGCTAATCGATATAATCCGCATATTTACCTACTCATCTTTCATGGACTTATTTGTACTAATCACAATCATTAATCCTATATATTGACTCCCCTTATTTATTTTTTTATATTTTGACAACCCTTAATAAAATTTTTGATTTTGTCATTTTCTTGCAATATCAATTCTTACCAACAATCTTGGTCATAATCTATATATATATAATTTTATATATATTGTACCTAATGTGAATCCAACACCAAGTTTTGGTGCAATGAATGAATAGGAAATCATAGTTAGAATAGAAGATTGACGATTCTCTTATGCTAAAATTTATTTACCTAAATTAAACTATCTTATGTCCAATCATTTACTAAATGATTACCAATCATAAACACCTACCAAATTAATTAATTAAATCTTGTTAAGTATTTTCTATGTTATCGTTGATCTCTACTAACCTATCACATGTTGCAATGGGAATTACTTAATCATAGTGATAAATAGCAGAACAATTCAATAGACAAAGCATTTCGTAATCACACAAAGCGGAGGAGAATGGGTCATGCATTTGTTTTTTTATTTTTCATCTAGTATCTGATATTCGCATTGGAGGCCGACTATTTCGAATTTATGCCGCATAGGGTTTCATTTGTGGAAAAACACTCTCTACCGAGGTTTTTTCCATACCAGGACTCAAACTCGAGATATCTGATTAAGGTAGAAGCAGTCTCATTCACTGCACCACACTCTTTTATAATAAAGGGGTAATGTCATATAAGTAAGTTAGCAAACATCAATGGCCCGTCCACAACTCAAATATATAATCTATAGGTTATACAGAGATGATTTTATATCGGCTTTTAATTCTCTTTTTCTAGCTAATTGTTAAAATTGCATTGAATTTTCTACTTTATTTTAATGAGAAAAGGCCATAAATAGTCTCTCATCTATTAGAATAGGTCTAAAATGGTCCCTTAACTATACACTTACCGGTTTTAGTCCTTGAACTATCCAAAAACTTATCAAATTTAGTCTCCATGTACTTTTATACAAACAACATACGAAATCTATACGCCTCCGTTAGATTAAACCGTTAAGCAATTCCCCGCCGGCCGCCGCCGCCGCCGCCGACACCCCCGCCACCTCCTCCACAGTTGACCTTCAGCCGACAACTCCTCCACAGTTGACCTTCTCTTCCCTTTCCCACTCCCACTTCCACTCCCTGTAATAGCCAAAGCCCCATTTCCAAATCCCATGTGGGATGGGTTTCCATACCATACCCCCCTGGTCCATTCTGCATGGCCACCGAAACTGAGTACCCATTATGTTATCCACCACAAACCCTCTCGCAGTCGGAGCCGCCGTAGCTGGAGGCGGCGGTGATGGAGGAGGAGCGATCACCGGGACTCTAACATCCTCCTCTGTAACTGCTCCAGCTTTGGTCAAGAAATCCTCCAGAGTCATCTCCTCCGGCTCCCTACTCCCTCCCCCTCCCCTTGCTACAATTTCCCCCCAAACCTCATCAACAGTCTTAGTGCACCCCATTTCACCACTTCCACCGGCGGTGGCCGGCGGGGTTGGAGCAGCGGCGGCGGGGTGGCGGCGGTGGTGGCGGTGGCCGGCGGGGAATTGCTTAACGGTTTAATCTAACGGAGGCGTATATTTTAATTGTACAATTATGTTTTAATTCAGTAAAAGATTATATTTTCATAGTACGAAGTTTCTTGGTACAAAAAAGCTCTTTTATATCTATCTTGGAGGAAAATTTTGAATTTCTATAAATTAATCTGTTTTTTTTTTAAATATATTTTATTATACATAGGTCAATTTATGAAATAGATATATAGGTTGATATTTTGTTGGTCTTTTCAAAGCATATAATTGTCATTTACCTTCATTTCCGGAGATAATTCTAGAATATTTATATGCTTCACCACTATATTCGAGTTAGAATTTCGTAAGATCGCGTATATTTTAATATTTTTAATTTTTTTTGGATTTCATAAGATTGCATACATTTCATCATTTTTAAATTTTATTTATGAGATTTCTTCAAATATATTAATATTGATATTATTCTATTATATGTCTGATGTCCATCTTGCAGCTCGATAATTGATACAAATTTTGTAAAATTTGAAAGAGAAAAATTAAGAATTATGATAAACACGTAACCCCCCTCGACCATTCATTTTCTCCTAATTATTAACACCTCCTAAAAGTGACAATTTTGACTTAGATGCTGATACTTCTGATCTAGTATTTTTTTTCGTTTATTTTTAATTGTTCACGATAAATTTTGAGATATCTAATTTTATTTATTTAGTTTATAAAATTAATAAATAATTTATTATTTTATATTTATTTTATTTTTGTTATTTAGTAATATTTATTTTTTTAATATTAGATAATTCATATTTAATAAGAATAATTTGATAAAATTATTCTTATCTTTTATATTTTATAATCTTTTTGTCAAGTCAATAACAAATAACTATTATCGAATAGAAGAAATAGCTAGAGTCTTAGATATTAAAGTCCCACGAATTTAAATAATGAAAGTTAGTTCCGTGTGTTGTCCGCTTTGATTCAATAAATCTTACAATTTTTTTTAATTATATCATCGTTGAGTTTAATTATCTGTGAATTCAATAGAATCTAACAAAACAAAATAAAAATATTTTAAAATTTAGAATTTTAAATATGTCATGGCAATTACTTATAAAGACATGCCATTTAAATTAAAAATTAAAAAGAATATTTTTTAATATAACGAAAATATCCTTAGTAGTTTTCAGTGTGAGAAATAAGAATTACGTAAAGTGGAAGAGAGTCGTGTTTATCATAGTTGAGAGTTTTATTTTAACGTGAGGTTTTTGGTACAAATTCAAATATAATACGAGTAAGTTAAAAATAAATTATACCCTATTCTTGTTTGATATTTATTGTATTTCAATCGTCTCATTACTTTGTTATTTCTGTTCTTTTTTCGTAGGTTTTGCACGATGCAGACCTTACTACTATTTAAGTAGAGAGGTTGTTTCCTGGGAACCCTCATTTAAAAATTCATACGTAGAAACAACTAGATATGACCAAAGGTAAAAAAAAGCACATGACAATACGAAAGATATGATATAATTAACGCATAAACAACAAAATAATGACAACACATGCTAGAAAAAACACTACTACTCAAACCCTATTAGGCTCCCTGACTAGGTAACCACCTAACCCTACTAACCAATCATCCTCCTATTCTAATTTGCGACCTCCACTTATTCCTATGTCAATAAGATTCTCATGCTTCCACGCCACCTAACCGTACTAACTAATTATCCTACTATTCTAATTTACGACCTTCACTTCTTCCTATATAGGGTCATGTCCTCCACTTTTAGAAACAACATCTCTAAATTTATGAGATAGTGATAGAACTTGCATATATTCTAAATACGCTACTTTTGAAGAATTTAACGTGTACTTATCGACATTTTTAAAGAATACGAGCCGAGGCTGGTTACCGAGCACCAAACGTAACCTAACAATGTATACCAAATATATAAATACTCTTCAAATCAATTTCTCTCACTAGGAAGCTTCCTGGAAATTCACCATGGCTTCCTCTTCTCTCTTCCCATTTAACCTCCATCTCCTTCCTCTCCTTGTATTCACCACTTCTTCTTCTCATCATCCTCCATAACAATGAAGCTCCTCAAAAACTTCCCCAAAAAGCTCTTCAACTACAAAAAAACCCGATCCATATCCAGATCCGAAAACACATCTTTCGGTTCCGCAACCGCTTCATCCTCCTCCGATTCGGATTCTCACTGTGGATACAAAAAACACGTCGGGTCATCCACTCCGACCAGCGTGTTACCCGATCTCTCCAACGAAATCTCCGCTGCGGAAGTAGTTTACGCCGAGCTCGTCCATGCGTTTCACATGATGGACACTGACGGCGACGGGAAGATAAGGAAGGATGAGCTGGAAGCAATTTTGAGCCGAGTTGGAACTGAACCGCCGAGTAAGGAGGAACTTACGTTGTTGCTTGATGAAGTAGATGTAAACGGAGATGGATGTATTAGTTTACAGGAATTCGGAGCTATAAGCTCGGCTTTTGGACCGCCGGCGTGTGATTCCGAGCTGAGAGACGCTTTTGATTTCTTCGACGCCGATCACGACGGGAAGATAACGGCGGAGGAGTTGTTTAAAGTGTTTAGAACGATCGGAGATGAACGTTGTACGTTAGAGGAGTGCCGGCGTATGATAAGGGGTGTGGATAAAAATAGAGATGGGTTCGTATGCTTCGAGGACTTTTGTCTTATGATGGAACAGCAGCAGAGATGTTGATAAGTAATCGGTGATAGTTGATTCTTCTTTTCCTTTTTTTCTTCAATTTCGGGGAAAAAGTGTTTGTTTACTTTAAGGGTGGGGATTAACTAGAGGATGTAATCAACGGCTAAGATTGATCCATTTTGGTTTACCAAAATTATGTCGTAAACACATGTGAGAACAATTTCCTACCTTTTTTTACCCATGAAATTGAAATGGAATCGACTTATTATATATATCAATTTATATTGTGTTGGTTTGGTTGAATAGAGAATCAATTGAAAATATTTTTATTCCATTCATAATCATACTATTTGCTAAATTTGTTATTAACAATATATTTTAAGTACCTACTTATAGAAAGTTAGTTATCCATTAATGCATGTATATCACATAAATTTACTTACACTTAGTTTATAAATAAAATTGATTGAGTAAATATTTCTTACACCGTTCTTGCATAGATTTAAAACTGAGTGAAAAACTTCAAAGAATGACAAAATAACTAAATATGTTTGAGTTGAGGATTTCTCGAAAACAATTTCTATATCTTTATAAGATAGTGATAAAATTTGTATTTATTTTTTTCGATATAGGCCACATAATAATAATCATTTATATAACATTAGCACTAAAAAAAAGGTTGCAAAGCATAGCTTAAAAATATCATTGTCATTCAAGTATTGACTTAGTCCTCACATCATTCTCATTTTGCGAAATGAATTGTGTCCATATTTCTTTATTTTTTAAACAAGCTTTGATAATATGTGAAGAATCTTGCACATTATCGTAACATCGTTGACATTTCGATGATTCAATTATTTCCAGAGAAGAATATTAAAAACACTTTTAAATTACGTGAATTATTAGTTTCTCTCCTGAACTATTGACAGTTTTAAAAATATCCATATAGTTGACTAACTGAACTTAAAGACACTCTCAATCTTGTAACATACGTGAAATACACTTCCTAGATTTTTGTCAAGTTTAGGAGTGTTCTCAACACTTTTTTCGACTTGTCAATAAGATTCTCATGCTTCCACGAGAATTTGAAACTATTTGTTATCTCATGGTGACAGATTGAGAATGTATTTAAGTTAGTGAAGTAGAAGTGTGTTTTTAAGGTCGTCAATCATTCGTCAATGAAAATCGTCCCTTTTCTCCCAATTGGGCCCCATCTCTCACTTTCAATATCATCATCCAACCGTCCATTAGATCAACCACACATCTCCCAAAAGATCTTCTTGCTTTGATCACTTCTTTTTGTGTTTTGGTAACAAAAGGATCCAAAGAAACACTTGGAAAGAGTTGACTTCTTTAATTGTTTTGAGGATTATTATAATTATACCTAAGATACAATAACAATAATATATCCACTAAATCTCACAAGTGAAATTTAGATGAGTAAAATTTACGCAGACCTTATCACTATTTCGTAAAAATAGAAAAATTATTTTTGGAAGATATTCTATATAATTAGCTAGGATATAATAAAAAAAGACTAACGCATCTAATTAAAGCGATCAAGTTCAATAATTGATTAAAAAAATATCAAAAGTTAGGTCATAAAAGGCAAAATCAGATTCTATAACCTAAAGCTAGGTATTGATTAACATCAACGCAACTAGTTATTATAGTTATGAGTAAATTTCATAATCAAATTGTTGAAGTCTTGACATTTATCGATGGAAAATTAAATGAACTTAGATATACGATATATTTTTTATCTCAAATTTGAATATTTGAATTTTTTGTTTCAAACAAAATAAGTATTTTTCTATAGTAGACAAACAATAATCAGATAACTAACGTCATTAATAAAAAAATTTAACTGTCAATTAGATGATTGTACTTAATTTTTAATACTTATTTTATTTAACTAATAAATCAACATATTTGTCTTTTTTTAAATAGAAAAGTCATCACACTTGGGCGGTTTGGAGGGTAGTGATAGTCTAATATAAATCATCCCTAGTTTTTTTTATTTTGATTTTTCACTATATGAATTTATAACTATGGACTGAAATGTGTAATATTATTAAAATACTTATATATTAAAGAAATAAATATTTTTATTTTTATTTTTTAGGGGTTTTTCCTTTGGGGACCTACCTTCGGCGTGAGCCAATTTCAAGGTGGATAGACTATTGAACAGAAAAGATAATTTTTCTTGAAGCTCTTGTTGACGTTTTCGGATTTCCTAATATTATCGTCGATCGCCATAACTTTTAAAAGTTAATATTTAGCATGAGTATATAAAATTCAATCTATTTGATAAATAGTTATTGCTGTCGAGTTTCAAATTTATAAATTTAATTTTTGGAATAAATAATTCATAAACCAGAGTATAATTCTTGTTTGGACAAACAAACTCCAACAATTTTTTTTTCTCCCAGGAGAAGGGATGTTTTTATTCCTACATGTGCTGTCACTTTGTTGTTTGATTTATTTTATAATATCACTTGTTTAATTAAGGGATAAAATAATCTATATACTTTAATTAATTCTATCTTAATTTTTAAATTGACAAATAAATTGTGATGAATAATCTAGGTAACTAATATGAACCATTGCACCTTATAAGTTAATCCAAATTCCATCATAAAATTCTTTGAATATATATAGATTATTAATTTAGAATTAAATATTTTAAAGGACTAGAATTTCAAACTTACAAGTTTCAAATCGAGGCTTTACCATTGATATGAGAATTAATTAGAGACAAAACTACAATATAAATTAACGATTCAGTAGAATTACGTTACGTAATTAATTTCAGAATTCAAAACCCATAAATTTAAAATTTTTTATGAAATTATTATATTTTTTGGCAAAAAGTCACAAATTGTGGCCTATTTTTTGTGGAATTTTGGGCTGGGGTCAGATTAATTGTAGTGTGCTTTCTGGACTTTAATTAATTAATTATGTAAGGAGAGGGAAGTCCAGCATTAAACTATTAAATATGTATTAGTAATTGGATAAGTTATGCTTATCTTGAAGTAGAGAGTTGAATAAAAAAAAATCTTGCAAATAATTAATTAGTATTTGGAAAAAAAGAAGAAGAAAGATTTCATTAAGAGTAAAAATAAATTTTAAAATTAAATTATTTTTAATTAGAGTAAGATAATATTTTTTTTGTGCGAATAAAAAAGAAAAAGGTGCCACAAATTATCACAAACTCAAGTTATTAATTTGTCTGTTCTTCAATATAACACAATGTCTGGTTTCCTTACGACTAAAATAAAGGATTATTTTAGAACACCAGGAATATTTGATTCAGAATTCAAACATAAAAAACTTCAAAGTTATAGAATCAATCAATGGAAAAATTGATTAAGACAGCATTATCAATACGATTTATCTCAGATTAGATGGTCTAGATTAATGCGAACATGGAGTAAAACAAAAGTATTTTCGGACAACATGATGACAAGTTTGACAAAGACAAATTGCAAAACATGTGTATGCTAAAATCTAATTATGGTACCTATTACCTACCACTTTGTGTGGACTAGCTAGCTAGTTTGCTTCAACTTGGCAACTAATTTAACATAATGATACATAATTCTAATTATGTCACAATTCACATTTACATTTTCTTTGAAGGTGTGTTATATATAATCTAGATAAACATGATGTATAAATAGGAGTGAAGTTAGAAATAAAAATTTAATTCGATTGAATTTATAAATGAGTTTAATTCAGATTCTATATTTGTGTTGAAAAATTCACTATTAATACCTAATCATATTATTATTTTAGAACTCAAAACTTATAAAATTTAAATTTTGAAAATCCGTATGAGTGCTAAATTCCTAATCATATTGCTTTAATAGATGTTATTACGTAGCTATCAAAAGCATTTGTTGGATTTTAATAATTCTAATATGAGACCAAGGAAATAATAAATCCTTTTAATTTCTTGAACAATCCCTTAAAATTGTGAGTAAATTTTAATAATTATATTGTGGCTTGTTTTAATTGAGCATATGAATGTACTGTAAAATATTTTATTAAGCATTTTTTTATTTAAATTTTTTAAAAATTCTTGTGTATGTTCATAAGCATATACTAAGTAGTAAAGTACATAAAATATATCATCTTTTTTCAATTATACACATCAAACTCAATTGGATCAGGCCTGAGATTTTACGATTTATTGAGATTAATATGTATATTAGAGGTAGACATATTATTTGTGGTTCACTTATTAATGAAACAATCATAATTAAGTTCTGACTTCAAAATGGCTTATAAATTCGTTTGTTATGAATAATTCGTTTGTATATTTTGTTTGTCAATATACAAACATGGTAAGCATATATAAAGTATGTATATATAGTTATAAATTTTTTATAATTTATACAAATAAAATGTATCAACAAATTATACACAAATAACTAATATTTATGATTTTTTCATAACTTATATAAATCAAATGTATCAACTATTTGTATACAAATAACTAGGATATGCATATACAAATTCTAAATTTATATAACTGGGAACAGAATCATACAAATTCCAAAAACATTAATCAAATTGTAGCCGCTTTTAATAATTAACTGAAACTCTAGCTAAAGTACACAGTAACCATTAAATATTTGCCATTTCGCGTAATTTTTTTAAAAATAAAAAATTAAAGCCCATCAGTGAAAGGCCTTAAACTATCTAAAAGCCCAAGTAAAACACACATAAACTAGTGGGCTGTTTCTTCATCAGGATGAGAATTGTGTGCAAGAACAAATTAATAAGATGTTTTTACAATTAAAAAAAAATCTTGTAACATATAAATTAAGAACAAAAATTTTATATTTTCTTATTTATTAAAATTTTATGTTGAACCAAATTATGTGACACAAATTGGAATTAAGGAAGAACTAGAGGTAGCATCATGACAAGATTTCGAAGCATTTGGCGAGCACCAGTGAAGAACGCAAGTAAAGCTGAAGCTCAGGTATTGATATATTCCATAAAACAAATGGCTCAACTACATAACTTTTTAATTTCTTTTTCATTATTTCCATGGTCATGCCTCGTCGCATGTCAACATCCGCAATATTGGAATGGTTCGTCAGACTCAATAAAATTTGATCCATCCTATTTTTCGTCATTAAGATGGAGAACTGAACCAAACATTCTCTTTTTTCATCCTCAACTGAATCATTGTTCGCGACTAAAACCTGTTTCCTATCTATCTATGATCTTCAACTAGATATGCTCCTTTGTCCGCGTTTGAGAGAGAGAGCGTGAGGTATAGCTGTTTTATCTGTCTAAAGTCGCGTAAACCTTATCAAATGAATTCACAAATAAAACGAATTGAAATCATGAGATTTCAGTTTTAAATTAAAGTTTAAACAAAATCACTAGAGGACGAGTTCATTATTTCATCTATATCTTAGCAAATATCTCATAGAATTAATCAATAAATAAAGTTTAATTTATTGACATGACTATTCAACACCATGCTTGTACATTTATTGCTTAAAATTAGTCTTCTTCAAATATGCTACTATTATGTCTTTGCCCAAACAGTACTGCACCCGTAAATCCTGGAACTTTTTTGACTTTTACCTAATTGATTTTACATAAAAATATTTTTCTTTCCTATCAAATATATTCATAATGTATATCGCATGTATTTTTTGTCGATTATTATCTAGTTGTATTTCTTATTAATATATAACATGATTAGAATTCATAATGTACATATACATATCAATTTACTTAGACATACACATACACAATTAATGCGTATATGTATCTCATACATGAATATAGTGAGATTCAACAATTTTTATTATTTTTAAAATCGACAATTATAAATTTTTTAATTTTTATCTTTTGGCTTTCACTCGATGTTTGGAGCCTAAGGATGACAATGGGACGAGGCAGGGCAGGTTAAGCTCAATCCGTATAATTTTTAAGCTACCCCGTTCCCCTCCTGCCCCCCGACAAATTTTTTCATTTTTAACCTATCTATCCACTCCATATAGATCCATCCTACAGAAATTGTTAAGTTTTTTTTTCTTAATTAAATTTGATATGAAAAATTAATTCATATAACTTTTTTTTCATTGTTAGCTAATTAACATATCTTAATTAGCAACCAACACCGCCCCACATATCTCTCTACCCGCTCCGCCTTATTGCTATCTATATTGGAGTTTCAGCTAAATTTAAATCACGCATTGTAAAACTCTTTCAATAATAACATTTTTAACATAATCTTTTTATATTGAAAGCTCAAAATCGAGACCTCTTAATTAATAGAGTAGTACTCATGATAAAGAAGACTAAACAGTGTACAGAAACTACAAGTTCAGTTACCTAAAGCTACTTTAAAGTTAGGCAAAAAGAATGAAACATAAAAAATTGAAAGAGAAGCTAATATATACATAATCATAACGAATCAATTCTTTCTGACCAAATGCCAAAAGGTCATCTCATGTTGATTTATGAGATGATCACTTAATTAATAGTTATAATTTTAAAAATAAATCTTGATTTTAATTTTTTTGAACAAAAAAAATGTCTTTAGGTGATAATAATTATTTTTAATTCTTTTACAAATAGTGGCGGTGTAGATTTTTCTTCGACAAAAAATTATATTATTTATGCACATGAATTAATGATCAAGTTGTTCTTGCAATATTGTACTCTTAGTAAAAATTAATTCTTTTATTTTTGAATCACCATTTAATTATAATCATCAACAGTATAATTAAATGATTTCATAAATCCGTAGTTCAGATGTTAGGTGGACATTAATGAATTTATCTTCTTCTTTGATGACCGCAATTTCATAGAAAGACATTACGATTCTTGAACATTTTTCATATCGATTTAGATTGGTGGCATTTCTTGGTCATATTATTTTCGTTGAATACATTGCTAATTATATTAAGAAAATGGCGAAGGATGAGAATTTTGAACTTTTTATTTGACTTGGCAATCCTCTATTGTTTGAGTTGGATTTTATTATGTGAGTTTTACTATAATAAATAAAGAATTTTACTGTAATTATTTAGCGATAATAATATAATTGTCATTATATTATTTAGTAACAGTAATAGAATATGAATATTTATAACAAATACTATATATAAATATCGTTAATGACTTTAACAACTCTGAATATAATGAATTTAAATCAAGTTGTGACGGCAGTCTCAGTTATCGTAACTAAGTCTTTCTTTATTGTATTAGTTACGTTCAAAGTCTAATTTTATATGATACCAGAGCTAGATTCAAATTGATAGGGTAATTTAGATTCAAGGAATATTTTAACGCGAGACATGTAGAATTAGACTTTAGACCTAACTCGCACAGCAAAATCTAGCTCAACAAAGGAAAAATTGTCGAAACCTTATGAAGAGTCTAAAGATCTCGTCCTTCACGGATGTAGTTTCCATCTACTCATCAACATTGAAGTTAGTGCCATATTGCACCTCTTTACCTAAACCATAGCTGCAGTTATAAATCTTCCAAACAAATTAGTGTTTCTATTATTATTATTATTATTATTTCAAAAAAAGGCATTGTAGTGAATTGAATCTGAAAAACTCAGTTAGTGAAGTACAAAATATAGAGGAAAAAAGAGTGTTCATTGTACAAAATATGTATAGTTAAAAAGTAAGAAGAAGATAGAGAGGTCACTCAAAAGTTATATCCTTAGCAATTGTCACATTTGCATTGTTTTGTCACATCAAAGTTGGTAAATAAGAAGTGACCATCTACCAGTCCTTTAATAAATGTTTCAACAATCAATAGGGCCTATCAATCCATCCGAACTAGTCCATACAAATTTTAAAATTTTACGAATCAAGTTGGGTTGATCTATTATTTTTGAAGATTAGAAAATAGTCAGTCTAATTCAGAACTACATGGCTACGAGCCACATGGGACCAGTTCAAATAATTTCGATCAAATTTCATAAATGGCCTAATTATGCTTCATAATTATAGTTTAGGTAATTACATTTTGTAACTATAATTATAGCAACGTTTATATAATTCATGTATCATTTGTTTAATTCATAGTTTTTGTATAACGTTTGTATTGAGTGAGGAAGAGAGGGGCTTTGTATGGACAGACACTCTTGAGCCATGTTCGTCACCTTAGGCTTAACATTTTTCAGTTCAATCTATTGATTGGTTCTAGCTTTAAAGAACATATACATGGAGTTATGTCGACTTACGTACGTCTTGTTGACTAAATGATCAGGTATACCACTCCACGTATCATCCCCTCGGCTCAAGCTGAGTGATAGATAAAATCAAAGATATAGTGATAGTTTTCGCTATACAATTCACATTGTTTGTGTATTTCGCTATACAATTTGATTCGCGCACAATTTTTGTATAAATCTCATGAATTATACAAAAATCAAACTATAATTATAACTATATGTTTGTTGTGAGCCGTAATTTTCTATATTTTGGATTTTTAGTGTGAACTCCCACTTAATAATTGCTCTTTTAAATGCTCTTTATAATGAATTATTTCTCCAACAACGCAAATGCCTTATTTTATGGGTAATGAATAATGGCCAATAGTTAATTTTACACTAAGTTGAAGATATTTTTATTTTTTATTTTTGTCCACATGTATCATAATGCAATTTTTTGTGATGCTTCAAGTGAGTGTGCAGAAAGACATAACAGACTAGTCATAAAAGTAGTATATATAGGAGACTTTTCCTATTTGTCACTAGACTATACTTTATTTTTGAAATCCAAAAATATTCTGTCTAAACAAAAATGTAAATTCTATGATATGTTTCATCATTTAGTTCCATGTGATCCATGTTAGTACATCACAAGAGTATCATAGAATAGACCTACCATGTTCCTAATAGGGACGCAGAGTTGTCAGAATTTAAAGTTTATTACAAGTGAAAAAAATATTAAATTTACATGATCGAATGATAATGTATAAGCTTGTTTGTCCCTAAATCTTCCATAATAAGCACACATGTTGTCTCTTCTCTTTCGAGATTGCCTTGTATCGGTATAACCATTAAGTTGGAACTTGGCCTGGTACAGATGTTAACTTAAAAGTTATGAACAAGTTTAAGAGATCGTCAATGGTAACCTAAAGCGAAAAGAACAAACAATAATATATACCTAGTAGGATCCCACAAGTGGAGTTTGGGGAGGGCAAAATGTACGCAAATTTTATCACTAGCTCATAGAGATTGAGATGCTATTTTCGGAAGACTCTCATCTAAAAAATATCAGACCCTAAAAGCAGAAGATATTTGACCTCATTGTTGTTTCAAAAATCATTTATCATTTTCATTTGCCTAGTTTGGATTATCATCTTAGGTCCACTCAAAGAAATTTAAGTATGGTGGACTTGGTTATGATTAAATGTTTGTCAAAAAAAAAAAGTAAGAAGTCAAAGGGGTTAATAAGAAAGTGGATTTTCCAATTGGGTGGCCTTTAATTTGATTTAACATAACATACTCCAATGGGCTATGTCTCCCCCAAAAGTAAGCAATAACCAACAAATAAGTCCATAAACCAATTGGATGGCCTTTGTCTATGTCAATTAAAATTACTCTTTAACATAATGTGCAAATGTTTATTATAAAACTTTATTTGGATATATATTCAATAATTCTTGGTCAAAATAAGTTTCACGTGGCTCATCACTATAATTTATGAAACTTCTCTACGAATTAACTTTCTACTGTCCTATTGTCATGACTCACGATCAATTTTTGAGATTCACTATATATCATCCGCATGACTAAGTATTTATGATCACCGAAGCCTAGATCTAGCTTCATCTTGTGCACATGCATGTTCAAGCTATGTCTAATATGGTAAAGACGGTAAACTGATCGAGCCCCAACACTCTCATTTCGTTATTTTCATATTCGTCTTGTCAAACCACTTGCTTTGATGAACTAATGGATCAGAAACACTCTTATAACATGATCATGTGATCGATATTGTCCGTCGAGAAGAATATGATTTTTTTCAAAAATTCTCACATCATATAAGTATATTCCCATCTTACCTGAGTTTCACAATCTTTTCAATTATTAATATAAACTTTATTCCATACATTCAAAAATTATTAACCTACTATTCTACACTAAATTAATATTCCAGATTTATTTCAAGAAAATTTATCAAATGGAACCTAATCAATGCATCACTTTAAATATCTTTATTGTCCCCCTTATTTATTACTTTTTTGTGGCTGGCAATTCATTTTCTACATTTGCAGTTTGTCACCTTTTCAAGACTTATTTCTCATTATAAAATCTAAATTATTTTTTTAATCATATAATTACTTATAAATCCAAAAACAATTGTACTACAAAATTACTCCTTTCCCTATTTGGAAATTTAATACTTCTAAATTGAAATCAATTTGAGGAAGCTTTGTAATCATTATATTCTTAAAATATCATGTGGTCAAAGATCACGAAAATAGCAGTAATTTTTTTTTTTACCCTTTTCCCCTTTTAGGAAATTCTGCTGTTGTAAAAAATGAATCTAAAAAAAGTACTTTTGAAATCTTTACGTATTAGTTTAAAACAAAAATTAATTAATCAATTCCTTTCTCCACTAATTGGTTTACCACTTGTCATCTTTTATTTATTACTTGATTGACCTCAGCTAGAATTTGTGACACCTATAATGAAAATAAAATATTTGGAAAAGTTTACTTGAATTTAATGTATGTATCAAATTAATAAATGGATTGTGAAAAAATTAATAATGATACCTTTTTTGTGTTAAATTAGTTGAATTTTTCAGTTTTTTTCAATATTCAATATACTCTTTTCGTCTATATTTACTAGTCTACTATACTATTTTGGAATGTTTAACAATACTTGTCCAATTTATGAAATCAAGAGATAATTTTATGTTTAGTTCCTAGTTTACTTTTATCATTAATTATAGCCATTTTATATTATATTTTTGAAGACATCCTATTTATTATATTCAAAGAGTGATTTAATAAAATTATCCTTATCATTTACTACTTCTTAATCCCTGTGGTAATTCAATAAAGGACAAGTAAAGATGGACGGAGGGAGTAGTTAAATTGTTCAAAGTTCAAAATGAATATTTGAAACTTTTTTCGTATTTGTCTTTTCATTTATTGAATTAAGTTTTATGTTTCATAGAAGATAAATTATACTACATTCTTACGACTCCACAAAAGGCAATAAGAAAAATTATGGTTTAAATTTTGTGTTTGAATATGTGCAATGACATAAATAGAAATTTTATTGAGAGTATTCAAAATTTTAGTACGTATCTCTAAAAGGATGTTTTAATCTATATATGTTAATACATATCATTTTTTAATATATATAGTATAATTTTTCAGCATAAAGTGTTTTAAACAGTATTCTTTTCGAGATGGACTAAAAAAAAGACATTTAAATTGAAACAAACTTAGTATCATATTTTAATACAAAAATATTTGGAAAATTTAATGTGAAGGGTTAGTAGATGACTTATTTTGTCAAACCCTATTTTAATTTGTCAGATTCATGGTCTCTATTGTCAAGCCAACTCAAATTGGCCTACCCTTTCTTTCTAACTAGAAAAAAAAAATATAATGTGTCTCCTCCAAATTCTAAAGGTTGAAAAAGAAAGAGATTTATTATATTCTTAATTAGTTTCTCCATTTATAAGATATATATATATTTTTTTAATACTATGTTTTGACAAAAAATTGCAACAAAACACACACATTATATGAGGTCGAAATAGAGACGATTTAGAATTTAATATTTATAGTTTTTTTATATAATAATAATAATATATTTAGTAAAAATTTTATAGCAATCTCAAATTAATACTTATATTTTGATACATTTCACATATTTTTATTTTAAGATCACAAAATTAAAAGGCCTCTGTATTTTCTAAAATCTTAACATTGAACAAAAAAGAAGTAGTAATAAATACTCATTTTTCTCACAATTTATGTAAATTTTTTTTTTTTAAAAGAACATATGTTTTATTTAGTTCTGATAATTTAATTTTTAAAACACATATTTTATTAAATTAAACTAATGTAATTAGAAGAAAGGAAGGGGGAGATATATGTATGATGAAATGACAATTCAAATGTCAAATCAGAGGATGTCAAATCATTAGACAGTATGTGATATGTTGTCAATCACTGCCTATTTATTTTCTCTCTTTTGTATTTATTTATCTTATTTTTCATATATTCATTGCTCTAAATAAATTAATCATAAACTCTTAATTAGAGGTTTTGCGTTCGAGCTCTGGGAATAGAAAAAATTCTGTTCAGAGCGTCATCTTCAAATAAGCTCTACAGTGCGCGATGCGAATTTAGTCAGAACTCCATGTGCTTCGGACACTGAGTGAAAAACAAAAAAAATACATTTGAATATGCCATCCCATAATTTATATTTTGTAAAAAAAATTATGAGGTTAAATCTATATAATTTTTTATAAAAATATTAAAGAGATGATGAAATATTCACGAAATATGAATATGGCGATAGAGTTACTAATGATAATGACTATATTCAATATAATTAAAGATTATCATTCATATTCAATTCTCTTATTGAGTTAAAGTTCGATCAATAAATGTATTATCTCTTTAAAGTTGCTTTGCTAGTGTGCATGATACTTTTGTTAGAAATTTTTGTTTATTTGGTTAGATAGTATGAAAAGTAATGGGTAAATTTTAATAATTTTCAAGATTAAAGGAGATTTTTATGTTCATGAGAAAAAATATAATTATATATTTATATAATTTCAAAAAATAAAATTAACTATATTAAATTCAAATGAGTTCGATATTATACCTATTCATTCGGCTTTTAATCACCTTCGCAAGTCTACATATAACTCAGTCTCTTTAAAATTATCCGTCCATAATCTAACAGATAAAGTATGTTACATACTCTAGACAAATAAATTAAAATTAACATTAAAATTAAAGGTTTGTAGCACCCTATTATTATTAATAATGCATGACCAACCTAGTAGCTAGCTAACAGTGAGTAAATTTAATTAAATTAGACTACATTTTCCAAGGGATTTCACTAAATTAAACATCTTCCCAAGAAATATCTACGTTTATTTGTTAGTCCCTCCGTCTCCGTCTCATTTTAATTGTTATGCATATTTAAAAATAGTTATTTTAAAATAATTGAGAAGTTTAATTTTTTTTTTCATTTTGTTCTTGGCATTAATTATTTTTAGAGTTAAGAAACATACATATAAATAAAAATTTAAGTATTAATAAGAAATATATTAGTTAAACAACACACCAAAGAAAGTGCTAACGAAAAAGCAAAAAAATCAAAAAATCTTTTTATATAACATATTAGTAAATTTATCAAATCTGCTAGTTCAAATTTGCATCGCATATACGATCTATACAATTGGGCTAAACTATTGGTGCAAATTAAGGAGTGCTCGTTAACCATTAGTTAATCTTTCACTTAAATTTTAATTGATAGTCAAAAAATACATTATTATATGATTATAGCGTGATTAAGATTTTTATCAAGAGCTAAATTAAAAGATATGAATTGATAAGCAAAAAATATTTCTTTCTCCTTGCTTAACCATTCTACATAGTGCCCTACCATAATTAGAAAGTGAAAAAAAGATTGATAACTTAGGCATGTTCACACTTCAACATGTTTAAACAAAAAAGATTATGTAAATACATTATACACAGACACACTTTTAATGATATAATTAAGTAATATTAAATTATTTTATTAAGTAAAATAAATGTTATTAATATTGATTAATTTTAAGTTGTAATGACTAAATTAAATGACTTTAAATGTTACTTCAAAATAAATCATAATATATATATATTTGTGTGACAGTAGATCGTTCATTTTTCTTTTTGTGCGAATCTAATATGAAAAGGTCTATTGAAATATCCTTAATTAAAGTATTTTTTTTAATCATTGATTGCTAATTTATTTGTACTCAAAATAGTTATAAAATATATATAAATATTACTGACACTTGAAATTAAATAACAAAGCTATAATTGAACTATATGAACTTAAAACTAAAAATTATAGTTAAAACGGATTCTATAGGACCAATCATGTAAAAATAGAACAAAAGAAATAATTATATAATACAAGAATATATATATATATAACACATGTTACTCCTCCGCCATTAACTATAACGTTTCATGTAGGAAACAAATAGCATGTAGAGTTGGCTATACAAGTAAATTATATTCTCTAGGCCCTAGAAATGAAGAAATTATTCCCCTTTGTAATAGTTTCTACTGTATTAATAATTCAAGTCGTGGTAATTAGACAAACATATAATATGTATTATATTGTATCATTACAGTTTGAAAAAATTATAATTTATAGTTATATTTAAGGTTTTATTGTTATTTTCTCTCTCCTCTCTTCTTCTCTCTCGTCTCTCTCCGTTTTTTCTGCAATCTCTTGTCAGATATACAAATAAATATGTATATCATTTGTATGTATATGTACAATTATTTGACAAATATACATATTTAATTCAATAGATATACATATACAATTCGATTCTCTCAATTCTCTACCCTCTCTCACTCACTTCTCTCCTCCCTCTCCCAATCTCGCTTGCTAGATATACAATATATGCATATCAGTTACACATATACAATTATTTGATAGATATACACATACAATTTGACAAATATACCATTCGCCTCTCTCCTGTAACTGTAAATCATAATTTTAACGAACTATAATAATCTTTAGGTTAGAATATCACACCACCACACTTCATCTTGGTACGAAAAATGAAGATTAATTTATTACTCCTTCCGATCACATTAATCTTTTCCTTATAACTCTTCATTAAATTATTACATACATATTTTTCTCTTTTTTTAACTACATATTTTTTTTTTAAATACCTCAGCCGTCCATAACACCCACCCCCCTTCACCCCCCAAAAAAAAATATCCATCCACATAAGAAAACAGAAACTCCAATCACTAAGAAAGAATCTCACAACAAAAAATAATACTACTAACAAATAGTCTATTTCTTTCATCATCTTATACTAGAAAAAAAAATGATCTTTCACTATGTGAATTAAAATCCACCAAAATTTATTTTTCCTCACCAACATGAGTCTTGAAGATTCCTTAAAAACTCTGTCTTCAGATTGTCTAAGCCTCCTCATCAATGGTCATCAAGCTTTTAGTGATGTTACTTTCAGTGTTGAAGGCCGTTTAGTACATGCTCATAGATGTATCTTAGCTGCTAGAAGCCTCTTCTTTCGAAAATTCTTCTGCGGGCCTGATTCGCCTGGTTCTGATGGCCCGGACCCTTTTGCGGGCTTCGGAAGCCCGCGGAGTATCGCGGGTTCACAGGTAGTGATACCTGTGAACTCGGTAGGGTATGAGGTGTTTTTGTTGATGTTGCAGTTTTTGTATAGTGGACAAGTTTCAATTTTGCCACAAAAACATGAACCAAGGCCTAATTGTGGAGAAAGAAACTGGTGGCATACACATTGCACCTCAGCCGTTGATCTTGCACTTGATACACTCTCAGCCGCTAGATCTTTTGGGGTTGAACAACTTGCTTTGCTCACTCAGGTTTTATTCTGACTCTCCAAAAATATTATTGTTAGATCTTGATGTGTGTTTTTGAAGGATATCATACAACCTAGGTTAAATTTTGAGTTTCTTGAAATGTTATATATGTTTTTTTTTTGTTTTTCCAAATTTGGTTCTTGATTTATGCAGTAGTCATGTCTTTCAACAGTGATTGTATAGATGTTCCAAATCAAATCTACATTCCTAATTTGGTTTCAAGAATCAAGATTAAAAAATGGAATTATTGCACAAAAACACATATTTTGATTAGAAAGGTACTTTCTATATATGTCAAATGTATGATGACTAAATCACATTATTGACATTTGTGTCTCTTATTTCTTTTTATATTTTTGGTAGGTAGTGGTGAGGTAATGATAAGGTGTGCATATATTCTATCCTCCCCATATCCACTACTGTTGTTGTTGTTGTTGTTTGGCCTCGACTTGATTGAAACTGAGGCGTAGTTATTATATTTGATTCTTGCAGAAGCAATTGACAAGCATGGTAGAGAAAACTTCAATTGAGGATGTGATGAAAGTTTTGATTGCTTCAAGAAGACAAGACATGCCTCAACTTTGGACTACTTGTTCCCATTTGGTTGCAAAATCAGGGCTTCCACCCGAAATCCTAGCGAAACACCTTCCTATTGATGTTGTCGCGAAAATTGAAGAAATTCGCCTTAAATCTTCACTAGCGCGAAGATCCATGATCCCACACCATCACCAGCACCAACACCAACACGGCCTCAGTTCGGCATCAGAGCTCAAGGACCAAAAAATTCAACGTATGAGACGAGCCCTTGACTCATCCGATGTTGAGCTAGTCAAGCTTATGGTCATGGGAGAAGGGCTAAACCTCGACGAATCAATCGCGTTGCATTACGCGGTGGAGAATTGTAGCCGGGAGGTGGTGAAAGCGTTACTTGAGCTCGGTGCAGCCAATGTGAACCACCCGGCTGGTCCAGCTGGCAAAACCTCACTCCACATTGCATCTGAAATGGTGTCCCCCGACATGGTGTCAGTCTTAATAGACCACCACGCGGATCCAAATGTCAGAACAGTGGATGGAGTCACTCCTCTCGATATTCTCAGAACCCTAACTTCGGATTTCCTATTCAAAGGTGCTGTCCCGGGACTCAATCACATTGATCCTAATAAGCTAAGACTTTGCCTTGAGCTAGTTCAATCCGCCGCAATGGTGATCTCTCGAGAGCAAGAAAACACAAGTAATATCTCATCTTCCACCTCGACATTCCAATCCATCAACAACGATGATCACGTGTCCAATACGAGGAACACGAGCAACATGGGGATAGATTCGAGGATGGTGTATTTAAACCTAGGTGCAGGTAATTTGATTTCACAAGAAATGGGGTGCAACAGAATGAACGATCAGGATGATCATGATAAACAAAATAAGCAAGGTGGATTTGACCCATTGTCGATGTATCGTCCATACTCATGAGTATTTTCTATCCTTATCTATCTAAATTATCAATCATCGTTATGAAAAAAATTGTGGGAAATGATAAACTAAAGCTTAAACTATTATGGTCAAGAAATATTCTCATGGGAATACTATATATGTTTCTACTCATTCTTTTATCTTCACTTCTACGTCCCAATTTATGTGATAATATTGACAATATATTTAATATAATCTCACAAAGTGATATAATTGGCAATATAGTTAGAATTTTGCAAGTTAACGAAGTTTTCTTTTATTGAAATTTTCTACATGTATTCTACATTATTAATTGTTTTGACTTTTAATGTTTTTTTAATGTAGTTTCAAATATATATATTCAATTATAAAAAGTTTAAAGGTTTTATTTTTGAATTCATGATCAAAATTTTTAAATTTCGATTGTGCTACATAAATTGGGACAAAGGACTTAAACAAGGTTGTGTTATCTTTAACGGATTATTTGTCTTAGAACAAGGGCAAAAAAAGGCAAAGCCCGGTGCACTAAAGCTCCTGCCGGGAAAATGACCGACTACAAGGATCTATTGTATGCAACCTTACCTTACATTTCTACCGAAGGCTGTTTTCAAAGCTTAATCGGTGACCTTCTAGTGATCAATTTAGAATTATAATCTAGATAACTTATCCTATCTTCCCTATGAAATTAAGTTATATCAAGATTTTACTACCCAAAAAAAACAAAAGTTATATCAAGGTTTTGGTATAAAACTAATATACCATTTTAGATATTAATTACATTATTTCAATCAAATATGAGATTAATTTAATTAAGACAAATTAAAGAGAATCTAAGTGTTTATTTTGCGTTTGATGAAGATCAAGGGACACAGGCTAAAATTTTCAGCAATGGCCTGCTCTCAACTTATTTAATTTAATACAAAATCAATTATTTTAATATTTATTTATATTAAATCAATTGTTTAGGAATATTTATGTCATGGACTATTTTTCTACAACCAATAATTCTCTGATTTCCATCTTACAGTTTTTGGCCCAAATTAAATAATGTGTAATTTAATTCGTAGCATTTAATAAATGGACATAAAATATATTCAAAGGAAAAGAAATGTCCTTTTTTGCTGTGTGCATTTATACCTCTTGAAAGTGAAAAGTTAAAGTAAATTTGATAGGAAATAACTTATTAAATAATTGAAATTTTGAAGCTTTTTGGATCCATAAAAGACTCGAATTGCTAGTTCTTAACTAAGAGAGAAAGGTAGTTTAGCTTGTTGATAAGTGGATAATTCCTTTGTCTTTTTGAAGGACAGAAAATCGAGCTCCTAAATCATGAAACTTTTTCCTAAACACGATTGTATTGAGAAATAAATGAATCTGTTAAACTAAAAAAAGTTACGATTGCTCGATTTGAATTTTCACCTTCTAAAATTGAGGATCTCTTTGTTAGTTTTATAATGTGCTATATACTAAAGTTTTTATGGACACAACTATATTTAAAAGTAAAATGAGATTCTTTTCATTAAGATATTTTTAAGTTTCTATTTTATTTACCAACAAATCCTTATTACCAATAACTCAATTTGAAAAATAAAAAAAATATTACCACTAAAAAGTTTTAATATACAAACTAATCTATAAGAAAGAGACCATAATTGGAGTGCAATCAAGACATGTACACAAAACATTTTCAAGAATATGATTTTTTTTTAGTTTCTTGTTAAGTGTAGGGGGTGGGTGGGGGTGGGGAGTACGCTGGAACAAAAGAAGGGGTCACATTTATTCCGACGACAATAAAAATAACAATACAATTTATAATAATACAACAGTAGATATAATAAGTAAAATCATATCATAAAAAAGAAAAAAAGGGGAAGGGGGTGGGGGTG
>DF357399.1:72929-101343 GCA_000787875.1 Solanum virginianum | reverse complement strand
AACGGACTCTTTTCCAAACTATACACGAGAGCATTAGTGCACCGCGCTTCTTTAATACC
Source organism: Solanum virginianum (assembly GCA_000787875.1). Taxonomy (NCBI): domain Eukaryota; kingdom Viridiplantae; phylum Streptophyta; class Magnoliopsida; order Solanales; family Solanaceae; genus Solanum; species Solanum virginianum. The sequence goes on along the minus strand of DF357399.1, from coordinate 101,284 downwards.
GGATGGAAAATATAAAAGAAAATAAAATCAGGATAAATGGTTTCATATTCCCGCTCTCCCACAGTTCAACTTTTTCATTTCAAATTCTCTCTTCTCATTTCTTCTTCTTTGTGCTGCCGAAGCTGTTGCTAATTCAATCCGATCTAGGAAGTTTACACCATTGTTTTCTGTAGGAATCCTTCGAATCTTTCACCCCATTTCTCTAAAATGGCTCCACCTTTCATATTTCCCCAAAATTTACACTCTCTGGAAGAGGAAGAGTCCGATAGCAATCGTCTCTCAGTTCAAAATCCGACTTCACTGAGCAATCTCCGTCCTTCTGAACTGGAAGAATTTGTCAAAGGTTAGCTCTTTCCCGGGCTTGAGTTTCTGCTGAAAGATCAATTTTCCCTAATTTTTAGTTTTATTCATTCGTTTTTGGAAGTTTCCAACTTGGTGCTCTTCAATTTTTTATAAGGGGTTCTTCTTATTTTTCTCGATTTCTCTATCTGGGTTCTCATTCTTTTTCGATTCTGGCATCTGGGGTTTCTCTAAATTTTTCAATTCAAACAGGTGTCTCCTTCGACCTATCAGATAAAGAGCTTTTCTGTGTGGAGGAACAGGATGTGTTTGATCGTGTGTATTCACTGGTGAAGGAGTTTGCTTGCCTTACCCCCGGCTGTAAGCTCAATTTGGTGGAGTCTCTTAGGTCCAATCTCAGTGTTCTGCTCCCGACTGTGGATTCCCTTTTGAGGGTGTCTCAGAATAAGGATGGAAATGCTGATGATGAGAAGAATGATAGCGAGGAGGATGAGTGTTCGCTTGCTGATCGAGTTGCATCATATCGAAATGCTTTCAAAATATACACTTTCTTCCTCATTCACATTGTGCTCATTGAGGAGTCTAAATCTAGTTCTAACAACAATACAAAAGTAAATTCCTATCTTTAGCTGATACAGTGCATGTGTGTGATGCATGTGGTATATTCCTGAGGAGTTCAGTTTCATGAATTGCTTTATAATGAATTTACTGTTTTTGGTCAATGCAACTGCATATATGAATGTTTCTTCTTGCTAGTAATGGAGTATTGTAATCCTGCGTGTATAGTTGATGCTAAAGATGATCAAAGGCTGTTACTCCATTCATTTTAATTTGTTTGTCTAGTTTGGCTTGATATGGAGTTTAAGAAAGTAAATAGCATTTTTAAATTTTGTAATCTTAAACTAATGATGTATACTGCACAAAAATATCCTTTAATGTTGTGGTCTCAAACATGCCATGTAATGATCTCAGGTGGAGTTTCAAGGGATTCTAGAGAATTTGAATTTAGTTGATTTTATGATGTCCTTGTGCGTATTTATTTCCGTTATAGCTCTTCTTGAAAGTATATTTCCTTTTTGTATCATATTGAAATTTCAAGGGCAACTAAGAGTACTTTTGGTTGGCCTTAGGTAGTTGCTAGTAGTCGAAAGAAGCAACTTGTTAGTGCGTGGAATTGGGAGCCACAAAGAGCAAGGATACTGAATTCAGTTGCAACTTCATTAGAGATCAACCTCTCGTTGCTCTTTGGATCATCAGACCCTGATGAAAATTACTTGTCCTTCATTGTGATGTAAGGTTTTTTCTTTTCTTGTTGAGCTGATTATCTTTTTAGTGGATCAAAATAATAACTCAATTTGATGATGTGGTTTGCTGTAGAAATGCTTTTTCGGTGTTTGAGAATGCGGCAATCTTAAAAGATTCAGAGACAAAAGATGCCTTGACTCGCATAATTGGGACATGTGCTACCAAATACCACTATGCTGCACAATCATGTGCGTCAATTTTGCACTTGGTTCACAAATATGATTTTGCCGTTTCCCATTTGGCTGATGCAGTTGCTTGGGCTGAAAAGAAGTATGCTGATGGCAGCATGGCTTCTTCTCTTATCAGAGAGATAGGAAGGACAGCCCCTAAAGATTATGTGAAGGATACAGTAGGGGCTGAAAATGTTGGGCGCTTTCTTGTAGAGCTCGCTAATAGAATGCCTAAGTTGGTCTCAACAAATATAGGCTTATTAATCCCACATTTTGGAGGTGAATCTTATAAGATGAGAAATGCTCTTGTTGGGGTTTTGGGTAAGTTGGTCATGAAGGCTTTTGATGACAGTGAAGTTGAAGTGAGTTCTAAGTCGATTCGTCTCCGAACCAAGCAGGCCATGTTGGAAATCTTATTGGAACGTTGTAGGGATATATCAGCTTATACAAGGAGTCGAGTGCTTCAGGTCTGGGCTGAATTATGTGAAGAGCATTCAGTTTCAATTGGCCTGTGGAATGAGGTTGCAGAAGTAGCGGCTGGGAGGTTAGAGGATAAGAGTGCAATTGTCAGGAAATCTGCTCTGAATTTACTTATTATGATGTTGCAGCACAATCCCTTTGGCCCCCAGCTTCGAGCAGCCTCTTTTGAAGCAACCTTAGAACAATACAAGAAAAAGTTAGATGACCTAGGACCAAAGGCTCAGCCAACAAGTGTTTTGGATGAAGTGTCTTCCTGTGATGAAAGTAGCAATGAAGATGGAGAGGAGGATAATGTGGGTGAAGTGATGAACAAAGAACGAGATGACAGTCTGACAGACAGCTGCTTGCCTCATGAAGAAGATAGGATAGGCCAGAGGGATGATTCTGTGCCAGATTTTGGGAATTTGGAGCAAACAAGGACCTTGGTTGCATCGCTGGAGGCAGGCTTGAGATTTTCCAATTGTGTGTCTGCCACAATGCCAACCCTTGTCCAATTAATGGCTTCATCTTCTGCCACAGATGTGGAGAACACAATTCTTCTACTGATGAGATGCAGACAGTTCCAAATAGATGGTTCAGAAGCCTGCCTCCGGAAAATGTTGCCACTGGTAATGTTAACTTTGTATAATCGGAGCAACAACTGATTTTTAGATGCTTTATTAATGAGGATTTATTAAACATTTTGACCTAATAAAGCACATCGGCAGGTATTTTCACAAGACAAAGCAATTTATGAAGCTGTTGAGAATGCTTTCATTACAATATACGTAAGGAAGAACCCAGAGGAAACTGCTAAGAATCTCTTGAATCTTGCTATCGATTCAAATATTGGAGATCTTGCTTCACTGGAGTTCCTAATTGGAGCCTTAATGTCCAAGGGCGACTTAACGAGTACCACAGTATGTAATCTATAAAATATTCCAATTGTTTTTTTCTTCTGAATTGCTAAAGAAGAGATCTAGTGAGGCATAACTCAAGAAGTTATAAATCTTGTTTTCGAAGCATGGTAGAATGGTTGAATTTATTTCTTTGAGGTGCTCATGGTGGAGAGGACGTGTCATAGTTAATTCATTTAATTATATTTAGGAAATGATTATCAGATGTTTATTTTGGTACTGGGTGATGTGTTCTGATTAAGTAGCCTTTGAGATTGTTGTTAAGCGTGAGATAGAGAGACATGGGCTCAGTGTTACAATGTGCATTTTATTTAAAACACCGTAGCGAGTCTGAGGATAATCATTATATCAGATAAAAAGTGTAATTTATCCTTCAATCTAGATTGGACCTCTAAGTGGTTATTTCAAACAGTTAAACCAACGTCCTTTGCCTTTGTAAATTTATTGTGTTAGCAACATTTGCAACCTGACAAAAATGGCAAAGTGAGTCATCATTTTCCATTCATAAGAGGCGCTTTTAATGTTTTTTTTCCTTCAAAAAAAAAAAAAGAAAACATGGTGCTAAAAGCTTAATATCTCTGGCATGAATTGAAGATGATACTCTGTTGACTTCAATAAGCTCTATTGCCTTTGATCAACTCATTTGACTTAATGTAAATTCACCCATTGTCATAACAAATGGATCAGCTTACTTGTCTGATGCCTCACTCATCTATCTCTTTTTCCTAAAGCTTAAGGGAAAATTTTGATAGTGATTCTTTTGATATTGCAGTTGTCAGCATTATGGGATTTCTTCTGTTTCAATATTGCTGGAACAACAGCACAGCAAAGTCGTGGTGCTTTATCTATTTTATGCATGGCAGCAAAAACATCAAATTCTGTTCTCAGCTCTCACTTACAAGACATTATTGACATAGGCTTTGGGCGTTGGGCAAAAGTGGAACCTTTACTTGCTAGGACAGCATGCCTTGCTCTTCAGAGGCTGTCTGAAGAGGATAAGAAAAAATTGTTATCCACTAATGGCACTCGAGTGTTTAGTATCTTAGAAAGCTTAGTTACTGGGTTTTGGCTTCCTGAACATATATGGTATGCTGCTGCAGATAGAGCAATAGCTACTATTTATGCTATCCAACTGTATCCTGACAAAATGGCTGCTGAGCTGGTGAAGAAATCTCTTAGTTCTGTATTTGATTGCAATGGAGGGGATGAGCTACAAAATGGTGGCTCCAACACGCTAAGCACAGTTCAAGTAACAAAACTCAGCAGGCTTCTTTTTGTTGTAAGCCATGTAGCGTTGAATCAATTAGTTTACATTGAGTCTTGGATCCGCAAGATTCAGAAAGATAAAGCAAAGAGAGAGAAAATTATTATGGAGGATAAGGGCGATTGCACAGATAATACTGGTCCAGATAAGGTGATAAGGATCTTGAGGCACATTGATCATTGTGATGAAGTCTGCGCCCATTTTAAACTTCAAATGCTTTATAATATTTTTTCTTCTTTTTGCCAGGAAAATGGTATCAATGCAGAGCTAGGCCTAGCATCTTCTGAAGATGCGTTTCTCGATACACTATCTGAAAGAGCTGAGAAAGAAATTGTATCTGGCCGTTCCTGTGAAAGAAACTTGATTGGCCATTGTGCACCTTTTCTTTCTAAACTCTGTAGGAATTACAGTTTGATGCAGAAGGTGATTGTTACCCCTATGCTATCTATGTTTTTTCTTTCAAGCACCAGAACTATACCAATCCCTTTTGACTTTTGCTTTAACTCACTTGAATCTCCATAATCAGATGGACCAGTATGAACTTGAAAGATAGTTTCACTACTGTGAATGATGCACTTTTGTTTCAGGTCAAGTTAATAGTTTTTAGTTGCTTCAGAGTTCAAATGTGAAATGGTTGTTTCGTGTTGTATTGATATGTTACTTGGATGCTGTTGCTCTAGACTTTTATCATCAAAGAAAATAGAACCTTCCAAACTTCTATTAGTATGCCCAATCAGTAGTCTCAATCCAACATAATTTAATGGATACTGACATATCTTCTGTATCTCTTCCAGTACCCTGAACTACAAGCATCTGGAATGCTTGCATTATGCCGATTTATGATAATTGATGCTGACTTCTGGTTAGCCTTTTTCGCAATTCCTCTTTTCTTGTTTTGTTGCTGATTTTTTTGTAAAATGTTCTAAACATGTGTCTATGTTACTTCCTAGTAATGCAAATCTCCAGCTTCTTTTCACGGTTGTGGAGAATGCCCCATCTGAAACTGTTCGATCAAATTGCACTGTTGCTCTTGGAGATCTGGCAGCTCGTTTTCCTAATCTGTTAGAGCCATGGACAGAGCATATGTATGCACGATTAAGAGATCCATCAGTTTCTGTGCGGAAGAATGCTGTATTGGTTCTTTCTCATCTGATACTGAATGACATGATGAAGGTTTGTCTGAATTATCAAACACTCAAACTTAGCTTCCTTGTGGTAGATTTTTATCATCTTCATTTGTGTGTATCATTATTAGGTGAAAGGTTATATCAATGAAATGGCCATCTGTTTGGAAGATGAAGATGAAAGAATCGCAAATCTTGCCAAACTTTTCTTTCATGAGTTGTCAAAGAAAGGTAGTATATCTACCCAACTTTTCTTTTATCAGTTGCTAATAAAGAAGTTCATCTATCTAATCTGTTTCTAATCTTTCTACTGTTGGGCTTCTTTCTTCTGTTGTTGCGTGTTTCTGTGTGTAGACACATCACATAATACTTTTCTTTTCCCGTTACACTTAACGTTTACAGGGAACAATCCAGTTTATAACTTACTTCCAGATATCCTTGGCAAGTTATCTAGCCAGAACTTGAAGGAAGAATCATTCTGCAACATCATGCAATTTTTAATTGCTTCAATTAAGAAGGTACCATTAATAATTTGACATGATTATTTGGGCTATTTCTATAGGATTGATTGAAATGTTTATTTGTATTTTTAGGACAAGCAAATGGAAGCTCTTGTCGAGAAGCTTTGCAATAGATTCTGCGGAGTTACTGGTATGGAATTTGAAAGTTGTTTTGATGTGTCTCCCTGTTGAATTTGTGTACTCTGATCTAACTATAAATTGTCAACTATAGATCAATGATTTAGAAGAAGAGAGAAAATGTATTGGGTACTTGTGGTTTGCATTTTTCAAGGATATTTGTTCTCTAAGTTCACACTATGATAAATTTAAGAAGTTAGTCCGAATTAGTCCATTTCTGCCATGGTTTTGGTCCTGATTACATATACTTGCTTGAGACCATATGTGTAAACATGGATGTCTCTCTCCCTCTTTTTTTTTAATCCTAAACTGGGCATTGAGGTCATCCATAACTTTCTGTGAGGTTTCACATTTTTGTGGATAAATCATGATGCCAGCTTGCTCCACTGCTATTACTTTATATTTTACAGTCTTTTTTCTTGTAATCCCTGTTTGCTCTACATTTCAAAAGATGCGGCAGTTGTCTACTTTGAGTTATGTTTGTTTGAGCTTCAAAGAGACTGATATAGTTATTTGAGATTGATTGAGGAATTGGCAGTCTTTCAGTATTTGGTACCAAGGCTTTGTGGATGCTTCATCTGATATTTGCTTTTGTACTCAGCTTTCTATATGTTATGTAGGGCGTGTTTACCATATTTTTAAGAGTATTTTTACAAAAACTAAAAAGAAAATTATAATTAAGAGACTTTGAATGAAGAGACTGCAGAGGATAGATTAGCTTCTGATTGCTATTTGAATTATCACTGGAGAAACTTCTGCATGTTATAACATCCTTTTTATGCAGATGTCAGGCTATGCGAATACATTTCCTATTGCCTTTCTCAGCTATCATACACTGATAAAAGCATGAGAAAGCTAATAGAGTTGTTTAAGACTTATGAACATGCCTTATCTGAAGACGCTGTGATGGATAATTTTCGAACCATTATCAACAAGGTAACATTTATTGTGGCATCACAAGGCATGGACTAATTTTTGGCAGTTATTGGGAATTCATTTCACCGTGTCTGCCTGTTTGAATGTCTTCATTTAGGGGAAGAAATTTGCTAAACCTGAACTCAAATCATGCATTGAGGAGTTTGAAGAGAAGTTGAACAAGTTCCACATTGAGAGGAAGGAACAAGAGCTTACTGCCAAAAATGCTCAAACCCATCAACAGAAAGTGGAGAGTTTGGAGAGCATCACGGTGACTGAAAAAGAAGAGAAAATCGATGAATCTGAAATTACTGAAGGTAGCTTCTCCAAGTCTATGGCCTGTCATTCAGTCATTACTATTTCATGTTTATTTACAAGGTTCTCATTTTGAAAATTTTTATGGCGGAAGGCACCAGAGCTTCGTGCTTGTCTCTTTAATATATATATGGATCATTTATGTTTTTGTTCTGCTAAAAAATTTAAAAACAATGTGGAGGAGATAGTCGCTGTGAACGGGACATATAGCTGATCCTTCACTACATAGGAAACTGTATAGGCAAAATGAGTGAAGCCAACATGATGCAGGATTGTTGTATCTGTTCCGTTTCATATAATCTTTAATGGAAAGGGGTGGGCATAGTGCCTCATTTGGCTAATTGATTTTTCTGTAGCTTCATTTTCTTAATCATGTAACAGATTCTGAAGTCACTGATCCATCCGTGGAAGCGCAAACAGAATGTTCACCTTCAGAACCAGGATGTGCTGTGTCGGAAGCAAATTCTCATGCTTCCAGTGAGGTGACTGATTCAGCAATTGATGAACTTGAAGTCCAATCCCCTATAAGTCCCACCAGAGGTTCCTTACAATGCTCTATGTTCACAGGTCCTTACAACTCTTTTCTCTAACGGGGGTGAACAAACACTAACACTTACATGTTCACAGGTCCTTACAACTCTTTTCTCTAACGGGGGTGAACAAACACTAACACTTACATGTTCACAGGTGCTACTAAATCCAGAGCTAAGAACAGCAATAGAAGTGATCAAAATCTTGATATTTCCAACTGCACTACATCCAGAGCTAAGAACAGCAGCAGAAATGATCAAAATCTTGATACTTCCAATTCCACTAGAAGAATAACCAGGTCCAGGCGAAGGTCCTAAACCACCCTCATAGAATCAAACATTTCCTTGCATTTTCAATTTAGTCGCGGCTGTTGACTATCCTGTCAACCGCATTGTATGCTAACTTTTTTGATGTTCACTGTTTCTCTGATCCTAATCATTTTGTGGATCAACTTCCTGTAAAAATGCAATATTCAGTTCTTGGCTGAGTCCCAGTACCCTCTGAGGCAATTCAATGAATCATATGGGACTCAGTTCTCCATGTTTTAAGAAGTTACCTTTGTTCCATATGTTATTGGTCTTTCTACAATGTTATAATCAGCTTTGTTATATCCAACTTGTTTCATATTGAGGTAAACAGTTGCTAAAAGGCTGCTTGCCTCCCATTGGCAATGATTGGATGCATCTTCTATGTAGAGTTACATGATATGTGTCGGTGGAAGGTAACATACATTTGGTGGAATAATCTTAGTTTGTGCACGTTTTTTTGGACACCATCATAATCGTTTTCTAAGAAAAAACGTGTATTGATGATCTTGACCACATTTGACTAAATTATTTCTGGATCATGAAAGTATTTATACATCATAATTAAATGGAAAAATGGTAGTAATCTATAATTTGCTCAAAATTAGGTCAATTACCAAGTACAATGATTTAGTTTTTGCTGGAGAAGGATTAAACTTGTATAAAATTTTACATTACAATTTAACTATTCGTTTAAAAAATAAGTTTCACTAATTTATACGCGCACACAAAAAAAAACCTTTATTATGTCATATTTCTTCCAAAAGAAATTGTTACTCTTTCTATCCCAGTTGATATATCAATATTACTCTATTAAGGAGTCATGGAAAAAACAAAATTTACAAATATAATTTTTATAACACAATTTAAATACTCATTTAATTGAAACTATTTCCTTGTTATTTAGGAGTAATTTATTAAAAAAAAATAATCAAGGTTGGAGAAGGTAGAAAGATCGTTTAAAATAAACCTCATTTCAAAAAAGGATTTTCTTTATTTTTTGTGTAAAACTTCGTGTTTAATCGAACTAAATATTTTTCAAAGAAAATATCAAAAATAATATTTTTTACCTTTTTTTTTTTTGTCAAAAAAAAGAAGAAATTTAATTAGAATAGTACATAATTGACACCATAGAGTATATGTCGCACTTCTTTTTCAGCCCTTATTGAAGAAGACGACAATTATAGAAATGGCATGTTCTTTGTCTCTCAAGCAGCCCTTCAGTTCTCTGCCTACCAACACAACCACCCAGGTTAGCCCTGCAACCCAAAATGATTTATATCTTAATATGGGTGTAATTTTTTTTCTCTTGGAAGAAAAATTTGGAGAAATCTTGAACTGGGTTGTAATCTTTATTCAATCTTGTCTCGAGAAATTGAAAAAAAGTTAGGATTTTTATGCTTCGAGAGCTTCATACTGTTGTTTTGATTTTTGGGTGTCTAATTTTCGTTTGTGGAAGTTAAGAATGTTTAATCTTTGAGCAATTTAAGATATCCAATGCTTTTGAACTCAATGGGGGTGTTGTCTAGTGTTAATGAAGTGGGTTGAGAATTTGAAATACCAGGTGATTTGTTTTCGTGTGTCTAGTTGTTCGTATGATTGGATAGGTATCTCGTGGAATTAGTTGAAGTATGTAAGCAGGGCAGGTTACTACAGAAACGAATAAAACTGAACAATTTAAGCTTGAAAAATTGAAAAGCTATCATCTTTGTGCTTCTATGAGCTTCACAAAGTTGTTTTGCTTTTTGGGGCTCTCTAATTTTCTTTTGTAGAAGTTAAGAATGTCTAAAAGTTGAGGATTTAAAGTTGAAACATTGAAAAGGTATCATGTTTATGCTTCTATGAGCTTCACACTGTCGTTTTGCTTTCTTGGTATTCTCTAACTTCTCTTTTTCTCTGCGAAACATAAAGAGTGTGTAATGTAAAGCAATTTTGATTGGTGTTTTCACACAAGCTAAAGTCTTAGTTTAAGCAAAGGGAGCATTTTCTTGATGTTTTGGGCTTTTTACCTAAAGTTAGATGGAAAAAAATGATGGATTGTTTTTCTCTTACTTGTTGAGCAGCCAAACAAGTAGCAAAAGTGTTGTTTAATGGAAGGTTATGCTAATGTGTAGGGCAAATTACCTGTAAACTTTCCAGTAACATTTGGGTGCATTAATGGGAAGGGAACTCTAACGGAAAAGAAATTCCAACTGAATTGCTCGAGAGACAATGATATGGATCTTACTGCATCAGCTTTGATTGACAGTTGTGCTGCCGAATGCATAGACGGTATGTACCAAATCCATTTTTTAGACGAGGATACACGTACTTTATTCTTTGGGTTTATCTTTGAGTTAATAGTATGTATTGATTGATGGCAGAAATGGAGACTATGGAACTATCTCCTCGAGTTGAGGCTAGGGAAGCAAAAGAGCCAAGTGTGTCAACAATGTTGATGAACTTCAGTAACGAGTTTGATCCTTATGGTGCCTTAAGTACCCCCTTGTATCAAACATCTACTTTTAAGCAAGTAAGTTTTGAAGATACTTCTGCAGTGGAATGCAAATTCACACTACATCGCAAAGCTGCATTTTATTTATACAGAAACTTTTTCGGAAGAATCTTCTTCTGCAATTTTCGCAATCAATGCTCCTTAATGACTTGTTCTACTATATTTATCTGAGATGTTAACAGTCAAAATATTTGAAGGTTTTGTGCTATATATTGGATAAGACATGAAACAATTTGCAAATATTACTATGTGAAACAAGGATAAGAACGGAAAGTTAATATTATATGCAAAAGAGTAAAGACCAAAATAAGCAACTAGGGCACAAGTTTTAACTTCTCCACTCCGTTTCTACTTTTAGCATGACATTGTGTCCTGAGCATGCCTTCTACACCACTATCGTTGACACACATTTTCTGGACCAGTTATAGTAATATGAAAACAATTGGAAGTGAAATGCAATTCTGTTTTGGTTGAAAGAAAATGTATTGCACTGTTTATATGTAAAAGGCCCTTCATTAATAGTAGGGTGTTATAGGAAAAGATGAAAACATCAAGGAGAGAGAAAACATGTCTTAACCCTAATTGTTTCTACATCTTTCTGCAGCCTTCGGCGACAGAAAATGGGCAATATGATTATACACGGAGTGGAAATCCAACAAGGGATGTATTGGAGAAGTATGTTAAACTGTGTGCAGACTGCTGATAATTGGAAGTTTATCTGTTAACATCATTGTCATCAAGACTGTTTCCACATTTTGAAAATTTTCAGGCTTCTTGCAGAGCTTGAGAAAGCAGATCGAGCATTTTGCTTTACCAGTGGAATGGCCGCCTTGGCTGCTGTAACTCGTCTTGTTAAAGCTGGTACTTCTAATAATTCTAAATACAATACATCTGCATAGAAAAGACTGAACGTGTGCATATTAGATAAATTATGTAACAAACTTGATTAACACCTTCTTATAAGTTAGTTCTGCTCATTTAAGATGGTTATGCTTTCCTGTGGTTTGAGCCATCAAATCTTCATTTATGTCATGCTGATGTTTTCTTTTTTGACATGTCGGCAAGCAAATGATAGTTGGCAAAAGAATAGCTTCAGTTTGTTAATTTTACAGGTGAGGAGATTGTTGCCGGGGATGACATATATGGCGGTTCTGACCGGCTGCTGTCACAAGTTGCTCCAAAAGCCGGGATTGTGGTCAAGTTGGTATCTCTTTTAGTGATGTAACTTTGATTTCAATTAGGTCCGTAGAATTTTGATTGTCACCTTGTTTGTACAGGCGAGTGGATACCACCAACTTAGATGAGGTTGCTGCTGTGATTAAACCTTCGACAAAGCTTGTTTGGCTGGAGAGTCCAACCAACCCTCGTCAACAAATTTGTGATATTCGTGTGGGTAATTGACGGTGGCATATGTAGATTATGCACGTACAGTTTTCAGCTTTTAACGTAGCTGATAGATAGTAATATAATGATTTTCAGAAGATAATGATTTTTTTACTCAATACTGTTGTCTCTTCTGATTTGTTCCAGAAAATAGCCAAGATGGCTCATGCACACGGGGCTCTTGTGTTGGTAGATAACAGCATTATGTCCCCAGTACTGTCCCATCCTTTGGAGCTTGGAGCAGGTATTGTGCAAGTACTTTTTGTTCCGCTAACTGGAACACTCTCCAATAACATGCATGGAATGTTGGCTTACTTGTCCATGGTTTTGCAGATATTGTGATGCATTCAGCTACTAAGTTCATATCCGGTCATAGTGATCTCATGGCTGGTGTACTTGCTGTCAGAGGAGAAAGGTTTTTCCTCTATATTGTTTATGTTCCATATCTTGATTTATTGTCGTCTTACGGTTATATATTGTTAGTTTTCTCGAGTCTCTTTTTGTTGGCCAAAAACCAATGATCACATTAGGAGCTTGACTAGTTGACTTGAGTTTGTAAGTAGATCCATTATTGGTTTCTCTTATAATGAATCACTTAACTCTAGAATTGTTCTACAGTAGATAGCAAATGCTGATAAGATCATGCTTTCTTTTCCTCTCCCATTTCTTATTTAAACAAGATCTCTATTTTCTTTGGACAGAATTAAAAGAATGTAAAGGACACTCTTAAAGCTAGATGTTTACTTATGTTATTCAGTTGGGTTAATTTAACCCCTGTATTTAGTACTGATCAGTTTCTTGACTTTGTTAGCTCTTTAGTTCTAGTTTGAAGGTTGTAAAGGAGCTAACATCTTTTGCTTGTGCTCTTTGCGTGTCCCTTTTTTTTTTGTAATTTTGCATCTACTTGATGCCTTTTTATGAAATACCTTGCTTCATCGAAAAAAAAAAGTCTTGCAACTCGTATAATTTTTTTAGTTGGAATAAGGGCCTTCACTGAGGCACGAGGGTGAGCCTTCACACAATTTTAGTGTTCTTACTCAGGGTTGTCTATAAGTCTTAAATGGATCCCTTCCACATGGTTTAAGCCGTATACAAGAAGTCCTCCTTATGCAGCATACTACAGATCCTGCAATGCAACAAAATAGTGTAATACTTCTTGACACTGAAATTCTTTTCCTGAAGGCACTGGCTGCCCTTATAATTGATAAGACTATCTGAAATCTTTAGTTAGATATGTATAAAGCATTGAATGTAACTGATATCTGATGCCTTGTTTCTCGTAGAACATCTCAAGTGTCCTTTTGATAATCCACTTATAAATTTTCCTATTAACCAGCTTGGCGAAGGAGGTGTACTTCCTACAAAATGCTGAAGGTGCAGGGTTAGCGCCATTTGATTGTTGGCTTTGTTTAAGAGGAATCAAAACAATGGCTCTTCGCATTGAAAAACAACAGGTTTAATTTTATTTGCTTTTCTTTTATTTTGTGGTGAAATTACTTGTCCCACCACCGTTTCTAGAAACAGATATTCCTTCCTGAACCTTCGTTAATCTATTATTCTTGACCCTATAGATTTTCATGACTATGGCATGCATACTCTGCATCTTCAACTTTGTATGGTACAGAGAAGTTATGCTGGTCCATAAAGTTGTCGCATCACTGGGCACCTCTGATGATTTTATACCTGAAGGGGCGCTTTAAAGAGTTGTTTATCTTATTTAAGTGCTGTTATTGCAACAGTGGTTATTTCTGAACTTATGCGAACTGTGATATTGGAAAATTGGTGATTTACAAAATTTATACCTATCAGCGTAGACTAAGTTCTTTAGTTTGAGTCTAGTTGTTATCCATCGTTTGGTATGCTTGGCATGAATTTATTTTGACCAACATATGAGGTGGGATGTTAAAGGTGTAATTGAATAAATAGAAGTGTCACCTCTAGTAGCTTAAACTTCAAATCAGGTGATTGATTAACATTCATGGTATTAAAGTAGGTAGAATCTCAGCTCTACCTATTGTAAGAGATTTACATATTGGCTAATGGAAAAGAATTTTACCCACACCAGGCGGGTGTGTTTTACATAAATAAAAGTACTATCGCTCTCGTAATAAAGCTTTTAGATGATGTGGTTCATACTATTGAACGCCATCCTTGGAAAAACTATGAAAAGCATAATCTTGAAGTTTCAAATAAGAGAATTTGGGGCATAAATCTGTCAAATTCTTGAAAATAAGAGACAACAAGAGGCTGATAAGAAAATGGACAAGTCCTATTATTAAAGGTTTTTGGAGGTTCATACCTCAATTTTCTGGTGAATGTTTCTTTTATCTTTTGGCGACTGTTACTTGGTTAGCCTAAAACAGTAGGATCTTTTGGTTTGTTTCCTTTATTCTGCTTTTATTGGCAAGGCAGTCAGCATTTGCATTAAGATCTGTTGATGATATGTATTTATATTTGTAGGTTCCGATTTCCCTAATTAAATAATTTCATTATCTTGCAGGAAAATGCACAAAAAATTGCTGAATTTTTATCTTCCCATCCACGAGTGAAGAAGGTTAACTATGCCGGTCTTCCTGACCATCCAGGGAGGTCTTTGCACTTCTCTCAGGTATTCAAACATGTGATTTTCTGGGAATTTGCTATGGTTGTCAAGTGTCCTTTCACCATGAAGCGTACTGTCTGAAATGTTGATTCATTTGCAGGCCACGGGTGCAGGATCGGTGCTGAGTTTTCTGACCGGTTCTTTGGCACTCTCGAAGCATGTTGCTGAGGCTACGAAATACTTCAGCATTACTGTCAGTTTTGGTTAGTTTCTCTTTTACCTGTTGATGACGCAATATTTAAGACAGAAACCATATTGTATTGAGGATGAAAACCATATAATTATCAAAACAATGTTACTTTTCGTCTAATAACAAACGTTAAGAATGAGCAATAGTGCAATCAAGGATAGGAGAAGGACCGAACGATAGGAGAAGGACCGAACTACCAATAAGAAGCATTGGCAAAATAACCTACAAGTGGAGTCTCTTACTCTATAAATCTAACAGAGAGACAAGGAGAGAGTGTGTTGGGAGTTGGGACCGTTTCATACCCAACTCACTTCCAATGGCAAGAGATACTTCTTTTGGTTGTGTTTTTAGGAAAACAATCCATCTTGTTGTAATTGTAGATTTCGTGTGGTACTAACAAATAGGGATACAGAAAAAAAGATAAAATCGTAATAACTCTTGCTTGTAAACATCTGCATGGAAAACAAAAACTATTCTTGTGCATTCGACACACTTGACCTTGTCTGCAGTACAATGGTACGGTTCAGAGTGATGCAAATGATTCATCGTGTATTCATGTTTCACAAGATTTTTTGCTTCATATTTAATTCAAAACATACGTCTGCATTGGTGCCATTCATTTGTCGCTATTCAAACGTGCAGGAAGTGTCAAGTCACTCATAAGCTTGCCTTGCTTCATGTCCCATGCGAGCATACCTGTTGAAGTACGAGAGGCTAGAGGTCTTACCGAGGACCTGGTTCGAATTTCTGTTGGGATTGAAGATGTCAACGACTTGATAGATGATTTAGATTATGCACTCAAGACTGGGCCTGCCTAGAAGTTTAAGCACTGATGCCCAGCTTATATTGTAGTCATTCGTTCATCTTAGGGATTTATTTGATATTTGCAAGTTAAGTTCACCTCATCATGTCATGTAATAAATTTTGCTCTTTGGAATTCTCTGTTTGATTTTTAAGAGTTATAAAGTTGATCACTTCATGGCATGTTGCTATCCATTTTATTGTTTCTATACCTTTTGGATGGCTATTCAATAGATCGACCTGCATCGTTGTTCCATAACACCTCGACTAATTTTACGAGTACCTGCTATGTTCTACCAACACAAATACTAGGCTATGTGCTGGATCTGAATTAATAAACAGAGACTTGTGAGAGCAAAATAAATTTAAGGGTATTGTGATTATGCTCACACAAAGACACTGCTTCTGATCTTCAATTCTCTCCGAGTTCCCTCATAGAAGTAGAGAGGTTGTTTCTTGGGAACTCTCGTCTCAAAAATCCATAAGCAGAATAAACTAGCTATGAAAACAAGGAAAGAAAGGGCGACTAAAAACGAAAAGCACATAGCAATATGTAAATACAATGAAATTAACACACATACGACAGATAGTGACAAACATGATATAAACATGACTATTCCTGCTATTCTACTATACCCCAAGGCCAGGACATCCACCAACCAATTAGCCTGCTACTCTAATTAATGCATTCATAATCATTACTCACAATCACCGAATAACAACCACTGCATTTTCTCCCCAACCAAGAGGGCAATGTAGCAAACTTTCTTTAATTCATCAGGGAGATGAATACACTTGCACCAATTTCATTTCAAGTAGCGACAACTGGATGTGCATCAGAAATTCTTAAACTACCACCATTGCCTCCACAGTGACTTCTCAAAAGAAAACACTCAACCCCACCAACTACAACCCTCTCTTCCTGCACTTTTTCTACTTGGAGGCTGTTCATAACCTATCGAACCCAAAAGTGTTTCCTATTTCAAGAAATGTTCAAACTGAGGTGCATCAGAAATGCTTAAATTACTACCGTCGCCTCCACAATGACTTTCCAAAAGAAAACACTCAACCCCACCAGTTGCAACAACAACTACCCCCTTTCCTGCGCTTTTTCTTCTTGCAGGTTGTTCGTAACCTAGTGACCCCCAAATATTTGCACCGATCTCCTATTTCAAGAAACAAACAACTGAATGTGCATCAGAAATTCTCAAATTACTACCATTGCCTCCATAATAACTTTCCAAAACAAGACACCCAACCCCACCAACTATAACAACAACACGCGCACACTTTTCTTTTTCCTTCTTACGGCCTTTCCATAACCTACCGACCCCCAAACACATGATAGAAACCTTTTCTGGGACACCCTATAGATTAAAGGAGCCAGTTGAGAACCATATAAGACTAATGTTCAAATTCCAACAAAGACAAAAACAGAACAACTTGATTTCTACCTATTTATTCAAAAGCCTTGACGGACAAGAGTACTTACCCAAACACCACAATTATCAAAAACAACCAATCTTTTCAGGCTGAAAACCCAAAAGGGCCAATGCAAAATAACAAAACATCAACAAAATCAGTAAGGGGCATTTCTACTATATAAACATATAGACAAAGCTATACATCCCTACTTGATCAATGCAAAACAACAATCCCACCAAACATACCAGATCTTTGAGCATATTAAAATTTTAAATAGGGCGAAAAAATAATTTTAGTTACACATACCTGGTTGAATGTCAAAACCTAGGGGCAGAAGATGGAAAATCTCTGCTTGTTGGATTGAATTGAATAGGAAGAAAGAGATTGTGACAGCGGGGTTTTTGAGCATTCTTGAATCGAAAATCTATTTTATTGCTCGTTGAATAGGAAGAAAGAGCTGGACGGGGGTTTGCTTGTGACATTGTCTTTTCTCGAAGAAGAGAAAACAGCTGGGGGTTTCAGCTTGTGACACACCCAAAGGCTCATACTGAATTACATATCAAAATAACACATGGTGTGACCGTGAATGAAAAGACCAAAATGTCCTAAACATTAAATTGAATGACAACAAGCATACATGTTGAAGTAATCCTTTCTAATATAGTAGAAAAGAAAAGAAATGCAATCTTATTATTCTCTTTCCTTATGCTAAAACTAGTCAAAATTCAAGTACTCTGAAGCTGAGGCACCTTATGGCCACGCTCGACAAACCGCAACATGAGCTTGTCAGCCTCTTCTACTCTGCCACCTCGCATCAATCCATCCCTCACCTTGTCACATAGCTTTAAGTCAGGAATCAGATTGCGGTTGAACATTCGACAAGCCACCTTATATGATGAAAGAGGGTTCCCTTCCTTTAAATAGCTTTCTATAAGAATGCGGCAGGTATTTGCATCAACTCTTGAAGCTGTCCTGAGTACCTTTCCCAATAGCTTATAAGCCTCATCCGGATATCCTAAACCACAAAGTTTTTCAATAACCTGATTATAGGCAGTTTTGCACCCCTGTCTTGAAAGCATCTTCTCCAGTAATTCCAACAGATCATCCACCCTATGTTGCTGACAAAATCGATGGATGACCGTACGATATGTCACAGGAGTGGGAAGCAGACCCCTATGAAGCATTTTATTGGACAGATCAATAGCCTCTTCCATCCTTCCTTGTTTTCCTAATCCATCTATTAGCGTTGTATATGTGACAGCATCGGGGTGTTTGTTGATTAAATACATGTCGTCAAGGACAGAAAGAGCAGCATCCAACTCATTCTTTAGACAGAAACCATGAATTACAGTAGTAAAATTCACCACATTAACAGCACATCCTTTTTTCAAACATTCTACCATAAACCTCTTTGCTTCATCTGCTCTTCCCTCATGGCAAAGAGATGAAATTATCAGGTTAATGTCAATGGGAGAAGGGAAAAGACCCCTTCCAATCATTTCCCTACCTACCTCACAGGCTTCAGACAGTTTTCCTTCTCTACGATAACCATGCATTACCACACTAAATGTAATGGCATTCGGTCTCCACCAGCACTCCTCACTCGTGCTCATAATTTCTCGTGCCTCGGCAGACCTTCCAGTCTGGCAAAGTCCATTTAACAAGGCAGTGTATGTTACAGTGTTTGGCTTGTAACCATACTTGTACATATGTTGGAGTAGTTTTTTGGCTTCATCAATTCTCCGTGCAAGGCAAAAACCATTCAGAACTGCAGTATAAGTAACCACATCAGGAGGACATCCTTTGGCAATCATTTCATTGACCAGTTCCTTTGCCTTATCTAAGCTTCCTTCTTTACAAAAGGAGTTCACTACAGCACTATAGCCCACTTTATCCACTCGGAATCCTCTTTCTTCAGCTTCCCTTAAGAATCCTAAGGCTTCCTCAGCATGGCCATGCTTTGAAAGCATATGTATGATAGTGTTATAAGTAACTTGGTCAGGCAATAAGTTACTATCTTTAGTCATTTTCTCCACCAAATCTCTCACTTCATCAATTTGTTTCTGCTTGCAAAAGAACGCAATCAAAGTATAATAACTAACTTTATCTGGATAACAGCCCTTATACGGCATTTCAGCAATCAACTCTAATGCATCTTCAACGCGATGCACATCACAATAACCTTTGATTAAGCAATTATATGTAACAACATTCGGTGCTATCCCAACTAGTTGCATCCTCTCCAGAAACCTCAATGCTTTCTCAATTTTATCTCCTTTTACCAAAACATAAATTGCAGTGTTGCATATAGACAAATCAGGCTCAATTCCTGCTCTTTGCATCACATTCAACATCTGCATTGCTTTCCTTAAATGGCCAGCTCGACTAAAAGCAACCATCACACAACCAAAATCTTCAGGTCTCCGTGGGATTCTTCTACGTGCCATCAGCTTAAGAATGCGCTTAGCTCCCTGGCACAACTTTGTCCTGCTTAGAAGTTGAAGCATCACAGAGTAAACAATAGGGTCATGTCGGTACCGCCACTGATGATCTGCCCAATAGAAGAATTTCAAAGCAACCCTTTCATCTGATTGAGACCTTAACACAGCACAAACTTGCTGAGGCTTCATACTTCTTAGCAAACGCCTCAATTCTATTTCAAGCTTTGGATTCCAAGCTGACTGACATTCAATTAATCTACATGTTTCCTTAACCAAAGGATGTCTCATTTCATATTCAACCCCCTCAATTCTTCCAGAAATGGCAACATTTTCTGCGCTGTTGACATGCCTTCCACTTTTACCAAATGAATCCAAAACCTTAAAATCATCATCAGTACGGTCCAAATCACCTCCTCCATCTTCATTCTCTGACTCTTCAAACTCATGGACATCATCAAACCTACAACTAGTAGCATTATCTATGTTTCCAATATCATCAAAAGAAGTATCAGAAAAGCTCAAAACTTTAGAACCCGATTCTTCTTTTACAGCATGCCCATCTACAGTATAATCACAATCACCATTTTCCAAGTATAATTTAGGGTTCGGATTAAATCTAGGGTTTTTACTTGTAGAAGAAAATAATGCAATAATTACTCCATTATAATTAAATGGGTGTCCGCCAAAACGGATTCCCGATTTACAACACCCAAATTTTTCAGCAAATTCGAAATAACCACAACTATTACATGAACCAAAACATAGAATCTTTCTATGCCTAGGGAAGGTTCCTCCAATTCTAGCGCATAAATTCCAGTTACACAACATCTACTTACAATCTAACGCATTTCTTCTATACAATACCAAGGTTGAAAAACGAGCTTACTTGGGCTGACGACACTTCTCCTTCTGGCTTTCAGACTTCACAGTTGCACTTCAGACAAATAAAAAAATTATTTTATTAAAGGGTGTCACTGTTTCTTTATAATAAAAATCAAAGTATAATGAACCTCATATTATATTTATTTTAACTTCATTATTTTGCTTCATGATAACTCTTTGCAAGAATTTATATACTATTCTGTTACTGAAAAAGACAGTTTTCCTTCTCTACGATAACCATGCATTACCACACTAAATGTAATGGCATTCGGTCTCCACCAGCACTCCTCACTCGTGCTCATAATTTCTCGTGCCTCGGCAGACCGGTAGGATTTTGAATTTCAAGGTAAAATTCATACCAACAATCTGAAATCATCTATTTCTTTATTGTTCCTTGCCTCATAAAATTCCACCAGCCGTCCTTGCTGTCGTCGAGCCACTTGAACCGCTTTCCAAACTTGTTGCGGAGCCATTCGCATGATTTTTTTAAAATATTGCGCTGGAGCCCCCTGTAGCGTCAGAATCCGTGGATTAGCAACCACAAAAAACTAACGAAATCGCTTGTTTCTTGTTCTTTGACCCACAAAATCCAACCAGGCGTCCTCGTCGCCATCGAGCCACCTAGGCCTCTTCCCGAGCTCGTTGCAGACCTACTCGTATGATTTATCGGGAATGTTGCGTCGAAGACCCCTAAAGTGCCAGAATTCGTCGGCAAACACCCACAGAAAACTGACGAAATCGCTTGTTTTCTATTCCTTGGCCCATAAAATCCTACCATGCTATATATATAATTTTATTTATTGATCTCGTATTATATATAATTTTTAACTAAAAATTCAATTCTTCGATGTACCAAAATTTTGAACCCCTACACCAAACATCGAACCGAAGAACTGAACTTTTTTTAAAAAAAAAACACCAACATCAAATCTAAAAATCAAATTAATTTGATTTGATTCAATTTTTTTTATTTTTCGATATTTATACCCATTGCAATGAAAAATTTAAAAAAAAAATTAAATTTCTTCGTTACCTCCATCCATCCCCCACCCCACATTTCCACCCTACCCTCATTCCCATACCCCCACTCCTACCTCGAAATATTTTTTAAAAAATAACAAAAAAAAATTTTTGTGCAATTAAATTTTTTTTATTATGAAGTAAGGATCTATAGATCTATATGAATACCCATATTTTACCCATTCATATTTGTATGAACTTTTAAAATAGACCAACTCATATTAACTCATTTAAAAAATATGAGTGATTCATTAAAATAAACGGAGATAAAATAAGTTCCTTTTTTAACTTATATGAATTGAAATTCACATCAAATAATTATGAATTATGTCCATTAAGGCTTGGGAAAATGTGAAGACACCTAACCACTGGCAGAATTATATACAATTGTTCAACTATTGATGCAAGTCATGAAGCACACAACTTCAGGTCATTTTATGGGGAAAAAAAAACAAATACATCAGACTTATCCATCACAAACCCTATTAACAAAACTCACAGCAAAATAATGCTTTCTTTCTAATTCTAGGATAAGGTAGAAGTAGGTGAACCATTAACAAGAGCTTTTTGCTTATATTATTTCATGTTTATACCAGGACCCAGAGACATGTCAACCATAATGATCATCTTGAAACTGAAAAACTGTTGTCTTCAGAAGGGGTCAAAGCAACTTCCTTTCGCAATCCTATTTACATATCCTTTTGAGACCAGGAGCCATTGCACCTGCAACAATCGCAATCATATAAAAGGAGAGTAATGTCAAATATGTGTTACACTGAAATATAGTGCAGTGTGCGTATAGATTGGAAACTATCAATGTTGATAATAAATTTCTCGGCTAGACATTAGGCTGGAGTACTAGTAGACTGTACTCCCTAACCAGAGTTCATAAATCAAGACAAGATGGTACCATCTGATTGTTCACTCAATCACTGGCAAAATCTTCGAACCTCAAGCCTTCAGATATAGCATCCAACTTTTTAATGTCTGCTAAAATGTGAGGCATCAATATGACTACTTGCTTAACCAGGTTAAGGAAATCGACTAACATGCCACACGACTAACCTTGATGTTCTTTCCTATCTTGAGGATCTAAGAATAAATTGTTAACATCAGTTGCCAGGAAGGCTGATCCAGAATAGCTCTCCAAGATATCTACAAATGACAGAAATTCAAAGATAAGAATGTGCACTTGAGAGAAATATTAACCAAAAAGAGAGGGCAGGCACAAACCAGAACTGTTAGAAAAGTCTGCTGTCAAGTCCGACAAACTAAAGTTTCGAGGAATCTGCCCCAAGAAACCAAATGAAGATGTATCAGCATCCAACACAGTTTCATTTACTGGTTGTGAATCTGATTCTACACTGCTGAAAGATGATACAGATGGATCCGTAATTCCAGGATGAGTTTCGAGGATATTTGCCTCATTGCCATACATGAAGGGTAAATTTCCTGAATAACCAGCTTCTGACTTGATCATTGCCCCTCTCACACATTGCAGCATTCCCAAATCTGAGCTTTGACCCAATAGCATGTCTGAGGATGCATCAATTCTCCTTGCACGACCAGACACATCGATGGAACTTTGCATACGCGGTTGAAGCGAGGACGCACCATTAGTGTATACTTGAGATAAATTGGCATTAACAGTCTGGTGCACATTCTCAGGCTTCACATGAGCTTCAGCATGATCTCTTGCTTGACATGTTGAGTTCGGTGGGACTGTAAAAGTGCGATAGTCATCAGAGAACCTTCATCCTTATTCAACAAGTCGTTGATGAAATGATTGCATAATCAAGCATGAGATTTTAATTTCAGTGTTGCACCAGCAGTCCAGAGTATTATAACATTTTAGTAATATGTGCAAATTACTACATCTCTTTGGTCTTTGCTGAATCAAAACAACATAAGTAGGAAATCTAATAAAGTACAATCTGTGAACCACAGGGACAGCAGGAAGCGGAAGTATGCAAAGAATCAACAAAGAATATAGGGAGTGGTAGTTAAACTAATCTAGAATCTGAAAATTAGTAAATCATATCATCATATCATATTGTATATATATTTATATTTATATCTGTTCTTTGTTTGGAAGACTGAGCAGTTTATTTGACCATTTATGTATTTCTTCAAATTAGGAAGGATCGTTCCTTCAATTCAGATGAAGAGAAAAGACGTGCAGAAATATTTAGGGACAAGTTCCAGGGACAACTACATAATTTCTCCCAGTGCTATGAAATTGTTGGGTATATGAAATTATGGAAAGCAAAATCTATATTTTTTATCAGAATGACCAAGATTTTTGTGGTTCCCTATTAATTACCTTTGGGAGGTTAATTTGGTTCATGGCTTTAATGAAATAAACAGGATTTAATATCATAATGTCACCCTTATTTTTAAAATAAGAAAATAGAAAGATGAATTGATCAAGAAATTAGCATCACATTTTTAAACAATATTTACATGAGTTTATAAAAGTATTTATTTCTTGAGGTATAGGGTACACGTACATGCCTAGAGAGTAGTTACTAAATAAAGATGAGGCAGAATGATGTATTGCACATTAGGATCTGCCTATTCAGCTGAAGGAAAAAGCAGGAAGAGACATAGAAACACTTCACTTAGTTCAGTTAATATCATAATGGAATTGATCCTGTCACCGTGATAGTAGACATCACTCCTTTAAACTTCAGAGGAGATCAATGATGATGCTACTAACCATTTATTAAAAAGAAGAAGATGAACCACAGAGTTTCCTTTATACACTACTTTTTTTGGATGAGATAAGTGGTATATTGATAAACGAAGCATCCAGCAGATGCATAATTACAAAAGTAGGAAGAGTCAGCTCCAAGAATGGAAAGAAAAACCTATCAAAGGACTAGTGATCTGACAAATCCCAAGAAACCATCAGGGTTAAAACTAGGTGTGAGATTAACAAAGTTTTGCTGTAATCTGTTAGATTTCTTTGTAATCCATAATTTAAAGTTTGAAACTTGACGACAAGCTACTTAATACCTTTATACTCCACTTGATAGTCAAAACTTGCTTTCGTGATAATTAAAGATCGAGATCACATCCAGTTTCAACGCATCTATCAAAATTTTGATCTCTCTCCTCCAGGTTAGTAGTATGCTTGTTTATATAATTTCAGAGACTTATCATCACACATATTTTATAACTGTGTGGAGATTCAGAGATTAAAGCAAAACCTAAAGAAGCAGTATTTTTTAAATTGAAGAGAAAAAAAGAACACTGCTCCTGGGCTTTAAGCAAGAAGCACATGTGTCTCCAAAATAAAGTCCACAATTTAGAAAATTAGATTTAGAATAAAAAATAAAATTGACATCATCAAGGCAAACATATTAAAGAGCTTAACTGATAGCATCCATGACGGCATACCTCCATCAAAGTAGATGGGTTGAATGACCAAACAAGAAGATGTTTATCATGGAAGAGAAGACCAAGAATTATAACAAGCGGACTAAGTGCTATCATATATTTCAGGGTCCATATTCGAGTCCAAGAGCCAGGAAGACTAAGAGGAGGGTCCAAATGGAGCCCAACAGAAGCACAAAAAAAGGCAAAATTTTAGCCCAAGGTTTGCTGAATTCTCGCCCAACGAGAGCTGAAAATCACAACAATATGGAGTCCAAATATGAGATTAAGTCAGGTGGATTTTGGTGCGAATTTGCCAATTTTCCCTTAATTTTTGTTCGCTAATTTTAGAAAGTTTGATATTATTTTACATGTTTTCCTAGTTAAAAGTTTCTGGTTTACGAGCTTCCTAGTTATTATTTCCATAAAAGTAGGACTTAAAATCCGATGCCATCTGGGATAGGCTTGCCCTTAATATAGGGGTGGGTTTTGATATTTTCAATCATGAAGCATCAAAACAAAAGCCTATGCTATGGTAAGGCGAAGTCTAATTTTCATCTCTAGCTTCTACTATTTCTATCAGATTTCTAGGTCATTTTACGTATCAAAATTCAGCAATCAATTCCATCACCTTTCCAAATTCAACAAATATTCAGTGTCTCGTATTAGAAGCAGCCTTAGAACCAGTAAGACAGATCCTCTTGTGCTTTTTTTCCCATTTGTAATATACTCCCTCTACAGCCACTCACATTTCTCTCAGCCATTTTTACAGCTTAAAGCCTTAAACCTTTCCTACAGTTAATTCATTCTAAAGCTCATAAGTCATTTGGTTTTCGAACAATTCAATTCAAAGACAGAAAGCAAGTTAAAGCAAATAAAAAAATTCAAAAGAAATTTGTTGGGCTTGAAGGGAATCCATCATAAATTTTACCATGCAATTGAAAAGAAAAAACCAGCAGAATAATTATCTCCCGGAAGATCAACATGGCAATTTGAGATTATGTCTTACTTTGCAGAATCTGAGATCCAACAGATGGGAATTGGTTGTGTTGAAAACATCTGAAGTTAATAAGCCAATTATTCTTCTAATAATTCAATTCAAAAACAGAAAGCTAACAGAAAGCATGTTCAAGCAAATAAAAGTTTCAAAAGAAGTTTGTTGGGCTTGGAGGAAATCCATCATATATTTTACAATGCAACTGAAAAGAAAACCAGCAGAATAATTATCTCCAGGAAGATCAACATGGCAATCTAAGATATTATTTCTTACTTTGACGAATCTGAGATCCATTAGGGATTGATTGTGTTGGTCCTGTTGGAAACATTTGCATTGCCTCAACCTGTCTCTCAATCAAATCATTGAATCTCTCTATCTGATCCTTCACCATCAATCTTACATGATATGCCCTGAAAAACTCCTGGTTTTCTTCTTCAAGCTTCTGCCACACTGGAAATATATCTAGATGTCAGATTTATCTCTTCTGCAAGATACACGTGGAGTGTATAGATAACACATGTTGCTTACAGATCTTCAGAGTTGGGAGATTGACCAGGTGAATTAAGAAAAACAAAATTTTAGATACCTCATTTCTGTCAAACTTTAGTCTAAAATTAGTTCCTCTAGTTACTAATTCTTTCAATAAAATAGAAATAGGTTAACAGAGTGTGTGTCATTGAAAGAAATATGATCTTATTAAAAATTCTGTCCTCTTCATTTTCCTAACGCGAGAGTCATTCTTTCGATTCAGTAGAGCGAGAATTGCCTTTTTTAGGTGATCAATTTTGATAATGGGACCACTTTTAGTAGCTTTTTCATTTTCCTGGTCATTGAATCCTAGTTTATCTATATAGCAGGTCACAGCTTGTATGTTTTCCTTCCTTCCAAGTCATGGAATACCAAAATTACATCTGAGATGATATGGTTTGCTAGCTTCGAATTGGCAAAAGATAGGAACAAAATGTTGGGAAGAGAAAGGACTAACCAAGCTCAGTGAAACCAGGCTCAATTTTTGCTTGATCTAAGAGGGTTCTGACAACTTCCTCCTGGTTCATATAAAGCTGTAGACATCTTTCTATCAGATTCTGCACCTGACATCAAAGAAGCTAATGTTGGGAAAGAAATGCATGTGAAATCTGAGCAATTATACAGCAAGGAAGAACTTGATAATTGTGTCCATTCTTACCTGTAAGAATGAACTTAAAGATGCAAAATTTGTGTTACACCAACAATAGTTAAAGAGGTTCATATTTCTAACTATAACAAGACAAACCCTATTGCAGAAGAATAGCTAAAAAGCAATCATATTCGCAAGGCATGAACAGGGAACCTGCAATCACAGAGTTAGAAACCTATAGTAGATTTGGAAGTATCAACTGCATCAGCACCTAAAACAGAGAATAGCTCATAATCCCATTTCTGATAAGAATTAGACAAAAAGTTACAAGCAGTTGGCTAGGTCCATCAAGACATTGTAATACTGTTGTCTATGATAAATTTCCTTTGGAAATTGAAAAAATGCCCACTAGCACTTGGTGGGTCCATAAGGAGATTACTGCTCTCTATGATAATTTAGCATCTTCGAAAGGGAAGCAAAACTTCATATCTCCTTTTTCCCTACCCTTTCAACTGTTGCTTTGACTGAGACATTACTTGAAATATTTCCTTTTATTTTGTGAAGTTGCTTGAACATTTTCAATAACAGAATCAACAATTCACAGGTAACAATTTGTGCACTGTACTACTGGGAGTTGTGCTACTAAAAATCTATATCTACTAAGGGAGAAAAAGAGTGGCATCTTCTCTATACCAACAATTATCCAGAATCATTCATCAAAAAGTCATGGATTTACAGGATCACAAACTTTATGATAGGAAGTTTGAAGTCAACAAAACACTTATGTGTTTCAATGGGATTGTTAGGACTCCATACTGTTATCTCCTGTACCCTTAAAAAGATTCAATAAAACAACAAAGTATTCATATCTTCAAATCGAGTAACAAATCAGAGTAAGAGAACACAAGAATTCAAGTCTTCAAAATAGGAGTACAAAACCATGAAGATTTTAGTCTCTCAAAAACAAAAAGTAAGATGAATACAAAAGATATTAAAGTAAGTAAATTCCTTAAGATTGTTAATATTTTTGGTATTCATCTTACTTTCTGTTTTCAGTAGACTAAAATCTTTGTGATTTTCTACTTCCTTTTTTCGAGACTAAATCCTTGTGATTTTCGACTCTGATTTGTTACTTGGTTTAAAAATATAAAATATTAGCGATTTTATTTAATTTGGCCAGGATTTTGGATTAATTCCTCCCACGAAAGAAATTAATAAATTATTCTATAATATTAGCACTTCAAATTACAAAACTTCTGGCAAACTCCAAGAACAATGCAAAATCACACCTGACACATAATTTTGTTTTAAAATATAATGCAAAAAAAAGGGGAAGGGGATTTTGAATTTCAGTGTTTCCAATATATCGAGGACATGATCCT
>DF357399.1:60325-70668 GCA_000787875.1 Solanum virginianum | reverse complement strand
CTTTAAGCTAGAGTGGAAGTGCTTTTGTATTTATACCTAACAAAATTCTTTTCTCCTTCCTATGTGGGACAAAGTCTCTTCATTTCCCATTTATTAGCTAACCCAAAGGTCATGGGATCAAACCCCATCCACAGAAAAAACTCAACACATACAACATGAAAACCGTGGTATTGCTTACATCATTAACCACAGTGCTTATCAGCAACCAGAAAATGCATCTCCAGATACTTCCTTTAATTCAGATGATTCATGTTATTACGGAGATCATTAACTGATTTAGATGGTAGGTTCATCACACTGGACCTAGAGAGAAACGCTCAGTGGCTTATAAACAATGAAGAAAGCTCTAAATAATAGCCTCGCTTACAACACTCTGGCAATCTCTTAAATTAAAAAGACACAAATTCATGGATATGAAAAGGTTCTCGAGGAATTAAAATACTTTGATCAAGAATCAACAGAAAGAGTATCAACTACAAAGAGTGTTTCTATCTAAGCACTTAACTGCAATCAAATGCCTAATTTATAAGCGTAAACATAAAAACGCATGCTCTATTTCTTCCATTGACATTCTACTATTACTACTACATCTCCGTCATGGATAAGTTTTGTCCTGACTATATGATCCACGCTATCCATGTTTCTCCATTTAAATGATTTATACAAACAGTGCATAAATCAAATATTTTAAGGTACTGGCTTACCAGTTGTATGTCTTGACGTGAGATCTTCTTAACCTCCCCTTCAGACATTCTCAATCTTTCAATACTGCAAAAACGCAGCAAAAAACCAAACGCATTTGTGTTAACAAGGCTTACAAAGAAATGCAATCCACCTCTTGCTAACAAATATACAAAACAATCCAATATCACCTGATTTGAATGAGGAGCCGTGTATTAGGTGAAAATTTCATGTACGGTTCTGTAAAGTGACAGTAAGGACTAGGAGGAATATCACCTGATCGTTGAAGTAAATTAACATTAGACACCCAAATTACCAAAAATCCCCACAAAAGAAGCAAAAGCAGCTATCAGCTACATTAACACGTCCTCTAGGTATCAAGCAACAACAAAGCAAAGCTTTTAAGAATCGAGGATAAACTAACAAAAATTTCCACTACTATTTTCTGACTTATTGAATAATAACTCAAAAATAATTTCACTAATATTGATCAAAGACGATTCCATGAGATTCACAATAAACAAACGATTTCAAACGGCTTAATTTTTACCAATACGCACATAAACGATTTCTAATAACATTAATTGCTATATATAGTAAACAAAAAAAGCTCAATGAACAATCCTAAGCTTTTAGCTTAACATCAGTATAAATGAACCAAAATCAAGCTAATTACGCAGGAAAAAAAACAAAAACCTATTTCTTCAACGAAACCAAAACAAAAAAAGGAGTTTTCGATCAATTTACCTGAAATATAATCAGTTCACCGGAAAAACCGTCGACGACTATCAGCGGTGGAGTCAAATATGAAAATCGCCGGCGCCGATCCTCCGATTCAGTTCTCAATTTTCTCTCCCTCGCGCTTTTTCTCTTATGGAAAGTTGTTTGAACAGATCATCAAAGACCAGAATCTTTTATTATTGTTGTCTTTTAGCCCCTTTATTATAGAATATGCGCTTTTGAGTCCCACTTGTTTTATATTTTTCATATCAGGTACCAACTTGTTAAGTTTTTTTATTAATGAATCGACCCCAATATTCCCAAATATAAACAATTCACTCCCCTTTCAAAATACTGTCTTCCGTTTCATATTATTTGACTATGTTGATTTGATAATTTTCTAAAAATAAATTATTTATTAGGAATTTAATTTATTTACTAACCTTATCGATTATATATATCGTGGAAAATGAAAAAAATCTATGAAACGGAGGGAGTACTAATTTTTAATTATTTATAAATATATATGTGGTCATATTTTAATATTTTAAGATGCCTCAAAATATTTAACATATTTTACGTATAATGATATATGAAATTCACAAGTTTTACAAATTTAAATCTGTTTAATTAATCAAATAAGTGTTAATATATTGTGCTTTATTTCAATTAACTTACTTTATAAGATGAATCATACTTATAAATTAAGTCAAATGATAATAGTAAAAAAGTGAATCAATATTTTACATGTTATCGATCTATAATACGTGATATCAATTATCATTATGCTCCTCTTTCTTTATTTGAATTTGAGAATAACAATATAAACAATAAAAATATATAGTATTTAATTAATTTAAAAAAACTTATCATTTCACTAAAATTCTCAAGATTCACTCGCTGCCAATAAAAAAATATATCAAACTTAGAATAAATATTTAATATACATAGACAAATACACCACTAACCATTCAAATATTGTAAGGTACTTGAATAATATAAGATCTTTTCCTACTAACTTTACACTCTCCACTAATAAGTGCTTAAATAGTTTACTTTTAAATTTACAACATCCTAATTATTTAAACTACTTTTTTATTGCCAAAGTAAACTTGTGGCAACATAGAATCAACCTAATCAACATGCAAGTAAATATTCCCCCAAACAATTGCTACAAGGTGAGATTCGGAGAGGATAGAATCTACGTAGACCTTAGCACTATCTCACAGAGATAAATAGACTATTTCTAAAAGACCTTTAGCTCAAATATATCAATCTCAAAAGCAGAAAAAACACAATGATCAAATATTCTTACAATTCAAAATTAGAATTTTATTACTTTGGACTTTTTTTATTTTAATGTGTGTGAAGATGTTAAGCATTAGGAGGATTTGATTTGTAGATATAGTTAAAATATTCAGATTCCGCATGCTGTAAAATCTAGTAATATCTTGCTTTTTTTCAACTTTTTAAAGTCACAAAACATCAGCAAGCATATGCTAATGACTTTTGTTGATCATGATATATGCTATAAAGTACTTTTATTTTGTCAAAATGATAAAAGAAAAATAGGGGCAAAGACATTAAGGGGTCCAATTTAGTCCCTTTTATCCATTAATGGACTGATTTACTAAGTTTGAGGAGGAAATTGTTTAGTGGCAAACAAAA
The DNA here is from genome assembly GCA_000787875.1 of Solanum virginianum. Lineage (NCBI taxonomy): Eukaryota > Viridiplantae > Streptophyta > Magnoliopsida > Solanales > Solanaceae > Solanum > Solanum virginianum. The sequence continues at coordinate 67,599 of DF357399.1, read as the reverse complement.
TTTTATATTAGTAGCTGAAAAGAAGAAAAAAAATTACATATTAAGTGTAATGATACTCATAGCTGATGTGTGTGTAATTATGCAGGTATTAAATCATAGATTAGTTTTATATGTGACTAAATTTGTTTTAGTTACTCTTCGGGGTAGAGTGAAGGTGGGGGGGGAATTCTCGAATGCGGAAAAGAATCCAATTATGAATTCAAAAGAATTGAATGAGGAGCCGTGTATTAGGTGAAAATTTCATGTACGGTTCTGTAAAGTGACAGTAAGGACTAGGAGGTTAAGTTATTCATGTATAAAATCAATACGGTGGTTGATTTGCAATCAAGAAACCTGAGTAATTAATGCATGTATAAGTTATGAAAGAATTTATGTATTATTTTATGCCGGATAGAAAGTGGAATAACTAAATGCATGCATAACTAAGATATATAAAGTTATGCATGGACTTCCTTATATTTAATCTTTATATTACTAATATTTTGCATGACTCTAATCAGCTACTAAACGACTCATAGTATGAACCTTTTGAATATATTTTTTTTATAAAAAAAGTATAGAATATCACACTGTATTAAAACTGAAAAGTCATACTACATTAAATGGAAATCTTAATGTGGGGTTTGAGTATACTCATTAAATTAAAGATTATAATTGATACAATGTTTCTTTTACATCCAAAGAAAACAGGTTTAACCTTTTTTCTATAAGGTGAATTGGACAATAAAGTCAAAAAGTAGGACATTCAACTCACTAATTGGTTGTTGGAAATTTACCCAAATCTTTCATTCAAGAGAAGATTTAGAAAAAAAAAAAAAAAAAACACTTTTGAACAAAAAGTAAACAAAGGCATCAAAGTAAAAGTCAATCTAGCTTCATCAAAATTATCATGAATTCTTGAAAACCAAGGAATTCTGTAGCTTCATTTTTTGTCTTACATACAATAGTTTAAGCACTTCAAAAGAAAATGGGAATCCAAAAAAAGAAAGAAAAAAGTGTGAAGAACATAATATGCTGCACCCAATAGTTTGATTTAGTGGACGCAACGTCTAATGTGTGAGTTAGATGCACATTACTGATTAAGACCGATAAGAGCACAACTCTTGATGTGTTAGTTACTGATTCAAACCTTGTTGCAGATAAAAATCTGATATTTGCATGAGATTTGAAGTTTATCTAATAGTTACTGATGCGCGTTATGGATTTGAAATTTATCTAAGTAGAGAAGAATAAAGGTGCAAATCATTATCTTGAGTTTGGAACACAAATTTAATTAGCAACAGGCACACAAAAATGGAGAAAGCAAAAGAGAATATCACATCTATGTTAAATAAATAATTGCTTGTCTATTTACAAGAAGTAAATTTCAGCACATTTCCATCTACTTTGGCAATACTCTTCCCCTCTTAGATTAGCAAAACAAAATTGAATAAAGGGCAAGTCCGATGTACTAAAACTCCCACTATACACAGAATTCGAGAAAGAATCCGACCACAAAGGTCTATTGGAAAAAAAAAAAACTGAATGGAAGTTTTTTTTTTTCCATGTAAAATGTACACAACAGTTGTCACATTCCATGGCACGTATTATCCGCTTTGGCCCATCATGCCGAATGATATCATATTCGCCTAGATATCATATACCCCACTTCTTCAGAAGCTTACCAACCTAAAAAGTCTATCTGTCATGGAGGTCACATCATCTTGTAAAGATGAATGATTTTCTCTTACTCCTTACATTTTCTACATTAGGATTCATCTCACATTATCCTAATCACTGTTAACTAAAAAAATTGAATAAAGGAAAATAAAAGGGGTTATCTGGATTAATTTCCAAATTTGGAGAAGAAAAAAAAAAGTTCACATATTTGCAACAGAGATCAGATAGCAGTAAGGCTGCTGAATCTTTGTCTTGTTCTGTCTGTTGATAGATTTTCTTCAATGTTCTTTCTCTTGTTGTTGTTGATACTACTATTGCCTTGTGAATTCTGCTGCTGCTGCTGTTGTTGTACTGTGTTGTCTGATTCTTGATTTTCTTTTGGTGGAACAACATATGTAATGTCTACTGATTCTTGATTTTCTTTTGGTGGAACAACATAAGTAATGTCTATTGATTCTTGAGTTTCTTGTGTGACAACTATCTCAGGTTGTTCTTGTTTGGGGCTTTTACATTTGGTTTTCATCATACCACATCCCACGACGTGAAAGTAGACACTAATGCTTACATTGCACCACTTGGGACGCGTCCTAAGATAAAATTGTTCTGTTCTTACCTAGTGATTCTTGAAGGAACATTTTCAGATGACATAATGACTACTGGTATGTTTCTCAGAGATGCAGATTCCTGTTCAAAAGAAAGAAAAAAATGTAAGTAAATTGAATGCAAGATGCAAGTACTAAATGAAGTTACAATCTATATTGTTTGGACTATTCAAAAATAACGACGAGCGCATGTCAGATTCTCCAAAAGTAATGCAACACGAGTGCATCATCAGTTTTGGAGAATCAGAGCAACTGAGGTTTCAACAGGGTCGTAAAAAGGAGTAGCTATGCTATAGGTCCTAAAAAGATAGTGTATTTTTGGGAGTATCCGATGCGAATGTGGCAACATTTTTGAAGAGTCCGACCAATAGTTGAAAATGACAAGGCACATGCCCCTTTCAATATCTATTATGCAATATACAAATATGCCATATTTTCTTATTAGATTCTCAAATGATCTCAAAAATTGGAAGGTGAGAAAAGGACATCAAGTCCAAGTGGGAGAAAACTTTTAAGAAAGAAAAAAGATTAAATTTTTAATATGATACAAGCAATTTATGTGGAAAATTTTGTTCTCAGGGTATTTTCCAAGAAAGGAAAATGACACAGAATTTGGAAAGAAAGTAAAGAGGGAATATTGCAAGAAACAGGAAAAAAAAAAAAGTTGAACCAAAAAAATAATAATAATAAAAAAAAAAAATACCTTAATTTTCTTTAGCAAATCATAGCCTGTCATTCCAGGCATACAATAATCTGTGATAATAAGATTAACTTCCACTTCCTGCAATTTCACAGTAAATAAGAATGAATTTCTAGTTCAAATTTTCTTGGAAAATCAGTGGGAAAGTTCATAAATATTAATTTCGATTTTTTCGTCTTATTTTACTTTTTAGTCTGTTTGACAAATTTTTTTTTTATTTTCTTAAATTCGTATCAAGTCAAAACTAGGAATCGTAAATAACCTGTTGATTTCTAGGAGAAACACAAGGCTGATTTGGGTGATTTTGATTATCAATTTCTTCTTGTAAACCAAGAAATTCCAAAGCTTTACTTCCAGAATCCACCGTGGTGACTGTCATTAACAAATGCAAAATGCCCACAAAAATGAATCAATACCAATACCAAATAAGCAATAAATTAAAATCCTTTAATTCAAAGAAAGAAACTTTATTTAATTTTTTCATTCGGTATCCAGTATTTGGCAAATCATTGAACTTTTGATTCAGTATCCATTATTTATATCAGGCCGACTAATTTGGAGTATCCAGTAAAGCTCTCACTGTGCGTAGAGTTCTGGAAAAAGCTCGACCAAAAGAGTATTATATATAGTCTTCCTTGCATTTCTACTGAAAACTATTTCTTAAAAATAAATGTTCTCGAACTTTTGACCCCCGGCTTCAAGTTCAAAAGTCAAAAGTATTGCCCGTTGGGGCCAAACTTTTATAATTAAGATCACTTATTTTCAATGTCACTCAATCAAGATTTTTCTTATGACCAAATATCAAATTCAAGACTTCTGATCAAGGACAAATTAATTTTATCCATCCCACCACAATTCTCGACGATAAAGATAGAAACTTTATGTGTGAATTGAAAAAGTTACCTTGGCAAGAAGAGATTCTAAAGAGCCTTTCAATGAGCTTTCTATCAATTAAACTATCATCAACAGCAAGAACATGAAACTGTAGATCTGCAGCTGACATTCCCATTTTTTCTGAAAACTTAATTTCACAACAAAACAGAGGAAGAAAGTTGTCTTGTTTAAAAATGAAGAGAAGCCAACAAAGCAAAGATCTAAAAAGAATCTCTTTCCAAATATTATTTTCCAAGCTGGTTTTTGGAGTTACAAGCCAAGCAATAGGAAAGACCAATGAAATAATAGAAAGTGGAATATATATATATATAAAAAAAAGAATTTGGATTACCAAAAAGATTACAAATCTAGAACATGGGGTTGCCTTGCTTCTATTATATTGCTTGATAATGATGATGATTCTTGGAGATTTGGGGCTATTATTATTTTATTTTATTTTGCATGTATAAAAAATTAGAGTATTTCTTCCCCGGTCAATTTTATATATCGTCCATACTATAAATAGATAACGCTTAATATAAATCATTTCACAAAATTAATACATAAATGACATTGTTCTTCTTATTTTACCCTTGATAGATAATGAACTTTGAAAGATATATATGACTAACTAGAAGAATTAAAAATATAAATAATGTATATTTAATAAGGATAAAATAATAAAATCACTTTTTTTATAACTTTTACGTGGTATATTTGAGATCATAAGATGAAATAACATTTTGGCAAACCCTTTAGTTTTAACTTTGGTGATCTTACTTTTCTTTTAATCCATTTAAATAAGAATATCAATTTTTTTTTATAACTCTTTAATTTCAACTTTATTTATCTTACTTTTCTTTCTAGTATGTTTAAATAAGAATATCTCTTTCTTTTTTTATTTTTTTTACAACTCCTTAGTTTCAACTTTGTTTGTCTTACTTTTAGTCCGTTTAAAAAATAAATATCCCTTTCTCTTTTTTTTTACTTTAATTTTTCACGTGACATATTCAAGATCACAAGATAAAATATTATTTGATATACTCAATATATCTCTAATTTAAAATCACAAGATTCATTTTTTTTTGACCTTTTACAATTTTGTTCAGATAGACAAATTAAAATCGAAGAAGTATTTTGTGAAGGAAAATGCAAGTGGTTGTTGAAGAGTGGGATTACTTCACCCCGTAATCAGAGATCTCGAGTTTCAACTTTAGCTATGGTGAAAATTCTATTAAAAATGCCGCTCTCCAATAAATTCTACTATACACGATTTAAACTTAATCGAATTCTAATAAACGTCGAACACTCAGCGAAAAAAGTTAGGGGTGGGGGTTGGGTTGAGGGGACCCACAAAAATCCACCAAGAGATACTGGTGATGTGAGCAGTGGTGGCCTTTTTTCTGTAGTGAAATTTAATAATTTGTGCTTACCATATCTTAGAGACATGGCAATTTCTTTCGAGATTTGTTTCCCATGTGTGCTCTTCCATCTCCATATGTTTCTTTCACCCATTCATGTTCATGCATCTTAATTTTTCGGACGGAGACGAATTCATAATTTTGAATTTTTGATGAATTTTGATGTTAAAAAGATATGATTTAATAAATTATGAATATAAAATATTTTTAGTGATTTTTATAATGTAAATACAAAATTATTATTCATAACCTCACTAGTGAACGATGCTTAATCAAATACAACTGTCATCCTCGCCCTCCCCCCCCCACCCCTTCACCTCTAAGTAGTGGGGTTGGTGTGTCTCGTTGCAACCTTCTCTTTTAAGAGGATTCGCGGCTGTTAAGCCCTGATAAGATTCTTTTCGCTTTGGATCAAATTAAACCACATGTTCCACCGCTTGTGCGAGCCCCGGTCAATTCATTTGGGTTTCATTCTTGTGAACGTACTCCCCAGGCAGGATACTTAACGTGTTAGCTACAACACTGAACTATACGCACAACGCCTAGTATCCATCGTTTACGGCTAGGACTACTAGAATATCTAATCTCATTCGCTCCCCTAGCTTTCTTCTCTCAGTGTTAGTATCGGCCCAGTAGAGTGCTTCGTCGTTGGTGTTCTTTTCGATCTCTACGTATTTTACTGCTCCAACAAAAATTTCCTCCGCCCCTATTATACCCCAGCTTGATAGTTTCTACTGCCTGTCCAAGGTTCTTAAATTTCGTAATATTCATGAGCAACTTTGAATCATTTCACATAATTCAAAGGCACATTTCACTCCCTAAAAATTATCAATGTTAAAAAGTTTATTTTTAGTTAATAAGATATATATATATATTTGAACTCAAAATTTTAATATTTCAAAATTTTTAAAAATATTTAATAAAATTAAATTTTGAATCCGTCTTTATTAATTTGTCCCAACTATTAATGAATAACAAATATGACCAATTTTACAAAATTTAAGAATAAATTTATAACTTTTCCTGTTTTATACAAACTAAAAAGACAAATAAAACACATAAATCATACTTATCATTTATTTTATGAAATAAGTTGGTATAATTTATTTTAATGAAGATCAAATGAGTGGAGGCACATGTCTGGCAGATCATGGAATCCTCCAACAATTTTACCCTAAAATAAAAATTAAATTACTACAAAATAAGTTACTCCCATACACATTAAAATCTGAATAATATAATTTATTTCTTTATTTTTACTTTTGATCATATTCAATTATATATATATATCTTAATCTTCATAACTAATAGGTTAGGTTAATTTATACATAACCTACCTATTAAATTTGGAAAGAATATTTATTTAAAAGTTCAAATTAAGTCATTTTTCAAGTGAACATTTATATCAGAATTTTTATAAAGTGCTCCAATTATGAAGACTTTTTTGTTCAAATTTTGAAAAGGATTTTCAAGATGGGAAAAAACTAATGGGAAAAATATAAAATCAAATAGGACCCCCACAAAAAGATTCTATCAAATATAAGGAGAACCACATTATTTTAAAAAAAAATGTTACTCCTAATAATACAACATACTGATAATAAGCTTGTTATATTATATATTATAGATGTCAATTACTCCATATTTATCATTTTTAATTCAACTAATAATAAGCTTGTTATATTTCAAAAGAAGCTTTATCTACTAACCCAATAATCACTCATTTGCGTTAGCAATAATATTAAATATCAGAGATGTTTAAACCTATAAATTTTAACGATTTTATAGTCATTCAGATGTCTCTCTGTATATTTACCCTCCTCAGACCCCACTTATAAGATTTCACTAGATATGTTGTGGTTGTCATTCAGATACTATGACAGATTTAGAGTTGTAAGGTTTATTCTTAAATTTCGTATGTCAATCAAATTACGACTCATAAATTAGGACAGAAAGATACCGACTGCCCCCCCCCCCCCCCTTTGCCCTTGGATTTTTCAACCAACCCCCCCTGTTCAA
>DF357399.1:45259-60313 GCA_000787875.1 Solanum virginianum | reverse complement strand
CAGAAAGATACCGACTGCCCCCCCCCCCCGACTTTGCCCTTGGATTTGTCAACCAACCTGCCATGTTCAAACCGGGATGCCTCAACGATGATGTAGTCATAGTAGTCCTCTGATGGAAAATCTGTTAAGATCAGCCCATGATTCATGGAATCATTCTTCCGCATGTCGTAGCTTAGGATTCGTGCTATTGATATTGTTTAAAGTAAATTATGTAGAATGGACATTGTAAGGTCTCACTTTCTTGCAAAGGCATGTGATAGACAAACCAAAGACACATATAACTACTTTGAATTATGAAAAATTATCCAATCTTTCACAAAGGCAGGCAAAGGGGGGAAAAAGAAAAGAAGACCATAACTAGACAAGCTAAATAAACAACAACTAGGGTACATGGAGAATAGCAAGTCATTGTCAAAAAATCTCAAAGACGAAACATATTGCATGGAGTAAATGTAAAGCTATTATTAACTTAATATAAAGTTATTTTATTTAGTTTGGTGAGTTGAAGGGAAAAGGAGAAGGGGTGAATCTATCATTTAAAGATGAACTTAAAATTTAAAGCTTTTATATATATATATATATATATATATGTTTAACAATTTTAATTTGATACAATGATAATTAAAATTATGATTTCATCATCGATCGAGGAGTGTGGTTGAAGGGAGAGGGGGTCAGAGATGGAATCATGATTAAATCAAAGGTAAATTTAGAATTTAAAATTTATAGATTCTTAAAACTACTTCATGAATTTTAATAAACTCATCACGTGAAATCACATATCATATTGCAAGTCGACCCCTATCTATCATAATCTCACAAATGAGTGCGGTAAAATTATTAGAATTCTTTCGTTCTTAATCAAAAATCTCAAATCTTAATCCTCAAAACATAATACAACTATTTATTAGGCAGTATTTTACCTTATGATCTACTCAATAAAATAAGGAAGAGTATTATATTAATTTATATTATATAGACATACCTTATGATATTGAAAGAATAGTTATTAATCTAAGTGTTTGAGCTTACGTAAGATCTGTGTATATTTTACCCTTCTCTAGATCCTACTTAAGAAATTTCACTGGTTACATTGTTGTTATTGTAAAATTACGTTCACCATTATTTTCTTCAAACTTCACTTACGAAATCATACTAAATATGTTATTGTTGTTACTTTTAACTTTAGAATATATATCATATTATTAAAGAAAAATAGAAGGGAGTGGATCAGGAGCGAAGATACATTCATCCAAGGATGGTCGGATGAACACCCTTCATCGATAAACTTTTTAAATATATAGGTTAAATATAGATATTTTGATATACATCAATTGTTGAACATCCTTGATATAAAAATCATCCATCTATATTTTAAAAATATGAACGTCATTCATAAAAATACCGACTCTGCCCGCTGAGTGGACCTATGTAGGTGAATAATCCTCCCATCTTTATAGGACAAGGAAGAGTATTATCAGTTTTTGTATCAAGTTTTGATTTGGGCAGATTGTGTCTACCTATTGAGGAACCATGCATGTTTTTATCATCCTATTTTTCATCATAACTTTGACCCTACCAATGTTTTTGAGGATATTCCCATCTTTTATATATCCACAATCGCATATTAATTAGGGTAGAAAGTTAATAGATTTACTAGTAGGGGTGGGATGATTGGCCTAGTGTTATAGATCTTTTATATATCCACAAAATCTGATTTACTGTCTTTTTGTCTATATATTCTATTAGATTAATATTATATTCTTTTCATTTCTATTCTCCTAACAATATTTCACTCCAAATTAAGCTTAAAATTAAAAAATAAATCACAGCTTATGATATTATGTATAATTGTTATTACATTTTTGTATGATAACCATAAAAAGAGGAGTTTTTGCATATAGCTATTCAAAAATATCTTAATTAGGCTCTATAGTTATAATTTAGGTAATTACATTTTGTAACTATAGTTATAATAGCATTTTAATTCGAACAACATTTGTTTGCGCTTGTATAATTTGCTATACAATTCGCAGTTTTTGTATGTATATTTCTCTATACAATGCGCACACAATGTTTGTATAATTCGTTATACAATTCACAATGTTTGTATATTTCTCTATACGATTTGATTCATGCACAACTTTAGTATAATCGCGCATAACATTTGTATAAATTGTGCGAATTATACAAAACTCAAATTGTAATTACAGGTAGATATTTATTGTGAGCTGTAATTAATTCAAACTATAGCTATGTTTGCTTATCTGCATAATTTTTCCTACATTAAATTGTATTATATATAATATCATGTATCAACAAATATTTGAAGGATATGTTTACAATACCATAACAAAAATTTGGGTGCTATATGTGTGGCAGGATTATTTCAAAAAGTATAACAAATGTAAAATAGGATGATTAAATATAAGTAAATGTAAAATGAGAAAATATATTAAAGTAAAAAAATATATATTTTTTGAATGAATTAATAAAAAAAATTAAAAAGTATTATATAAAATGAAGTACATGTGCATTACTAGTCTTAGTAACTTTAAAGTTGATCACACTTTAATTAGACTAATTTATGGCATTTCAATTATAATTGAAGTTGATATTCTTTTAACTAATCCCCATACGTGTTTGTTAATGCTACAATTATTTTCCATCTTTTTAGTCGTTATTTTTAAAAATTAAAATGCTTTTTATTTTTGAAAAAATTATAAGGTTAAATTATGTATATCTAATCATCACATATATTTATTATTTATTTATTGTCTTTTTAATTTGGTCCCCCTTTCTGGATTAATACAGAATATGTTCCTTCAATTTTCAGTTTCTTTTTATAATTGGTCCCATTTTTGCAATCCCAAAAATCAAAATATTGGGTCCCTAAAAGTCAAATGTATGGACCATTATATTAGACCTCCTTTTTCATTTTACCTATTAGGAGTTGAAATTCTATTTTCTACTAATTAATTACCTAAATCTCGTTATTAGCATTCAGCTATATTCGTTAATTACTTCACCCATCTCAAATTATATATCATATTTTTCTTTATAAGACTCTTAAAGAAAATACTTATTGAAGTTTTGACAATGTCCTCATTTAAATCTTTAAATATAATCTTTTTTATTAAATATTTACTCTATTCATGATATATTTATAGTTACTATATGGGGTGAAGTATTGGCTGGTCAAAAACTCACATATTCAGAAGGTGCAGGTTGCTGAGATAAAGAATGTTGAAGATGGATGTGTGGACATAGTATTAAGGGTGATAAGATTAGGAATGAGATCATTCGGGAGAAGTTGGGAGTGGCCTCTATGGCAGACAAGATGACGGAAGCGAGACTGCGACAGTTTAGACATGTGTCAAGGAGAAGTGTCAAAGCATCTGTTAAGAGGTGTGAGAGGTTGGATTCAGAGTTTACACGAAGGGGTAGAGGTAGACCGAAAAAGTATTGGGGGAAGGGAGGTGATTAGACAAGATATGACGCAACTTCATCTCATCGAGGACATGACCTTAGATAAAAAGGAGAGGAGATCGCATATTAATTAGGGTAGAAAGTTAATAGATTTACTAGTAGGGGTGGGATGATTGGCCTAGTGTTATAGTAGGTTAGCAGGATTAGTCGTGCATTTATATCTTGTGTTGTTATTGTCCGTCTTATATTTGTTACTTTTATTGAATTTATATATTATCATATGTTTTCCACTTTAGTCATTTTTTTCATATCTAGTATCTTTTGTTTTTGGGGCTTGATATTTTTAAGACGAGGGTTGTTCAAAAACAGTCTCTCTATCTCTATGAGATAGTGATAAAGTTTACGTACACTTTTACCCTCCTCATACCCCACTTGTGGAATTCTACTCGATATGTATTGTTGTTGTTATGATATGTTTGTAGTTTGTAAAATAATTACTACTGAGGATAAAATGAAATTAAAATTATTCATTAAGCATTTTTAAATTTTTCTAAAAAATTATTTATTCAAATTATAATAAGTTTTCCTTCGAATAAAGTCAGCTTGTATTTTAATCAGAAAATATCAACAGTGCGAATCCATTAAAACATTTTAATTTTGAGGACTAATCAAATGCCTTAAGCAAAACTGGATTTTATTCGCCTAATTAATTAATAATAATATTATAATATTTGACTTATGTATTATATATGGTGTTCAATAATGTCAATTAGTTGACATTATTGATATGCCTAATCTTTTTATTTATTTTTAATCAACATGTTATAATATAAGGTTGGTCAATATATACAAGGACGTGATAAACTCACACTCCTTTTATAGTGATAATAATATAAAATGTTATACCTTAATTTAAAAAAAAATTATTTTTAATTAATTAATCAACATGTCTATTAGAATAGTAATAGCGGAGTCAAAATTTTAATTTAAAGAGTTCAAAATTTGAAGAAATAGACACATGAATTTGCCGTAGAGGATTCGACATCTACTATATATACATAAAAAATATTTTAACTATGTATAAACAATACTTTCACCGTCCCAATTTATGTGGCACCTTCCGGATTTCGAGATTCAAACCAATCTATCTTTGACTGTAAAGTTTTTAAATATTTGAGTTATTAATTATTGTGAATTATAGGACTTTTTTCGTAGTTTAGAAATATATAAATTTCATTGAAAATTTTATGAAGATTCCGCACACAACTTCTCGATCAAACTTAAACCGTTTAACTCTCGAAAAATAAAAAATATCACATTAATTGAGACAGGAAGAGTATAATTTCTTATAGAACGGGATTCAGATGAACCCCGGTGGCTCTGCCCCTAGGAATAAGTTTATTTACCTTTTAAGATAAGGGTAAGGTCCATGCACACATTATTCTTCTCGTACTTTATTTGTGTAATTATACTGAATGTATATTTTTTATTATTATTATTGTCGTTTTTTTTAATTAAACTAATTAGTTCACGAGGAGACAATCCAACTATGCAATTTTCTGTCAAGTAAAAAAAAAAAACTATAAATATATCAAAAACTTGTCGACCAGAAACCATGCTTGAATAATAAAATAAAGATATTCTCTATTTTTTAAATAAATTAAAAAGAAGAAAATAAAAACAAAAGCTAGAATTAAATAGTAGTAATGAGCTGGTGGAATTAATTGCTATATGATTAAACAAATTTGGTGCATTGAACCCTTCACTAAAACTATAACTTTTAATTTTTAAAATGGTGGACTTGTACTTTGAGATCTTTATTTTCTGATCATGCACTATTAAAATTAAATTTCATATATATACAGAGTGGCGGAGTCAGAATATTTTATAAGGGATTTAAAATTTTAAAAAGTAAATACATGAGCTAATCGAAAAAAATTCAATATTTATTATATATACATAAAAATTATTTTTATCATATATCAATAGTATAATTTTTTGTTGACAGGGTTCATGCACCACTATATATATGTGTGTGTTGCGTGTAGCTAAAAGTAGGTTTTGAATATCATGAATCGCAAAAATAATACTTATGCGAACGATAATTAATAAGTGCATGATGTGTGTATATATATGTTCGTAGTATAAGGTTAAATTTATCAAATTGAATGTATATGATTTATCTCGATTTATCAAATTGACTATATATTATTACCTTGATTTATCGATCGCTTATTTAATTATAATAAATGAGAGACGATAAATCGTTTACCAATTTTGGAATTCATATAATGTTTACAATACCATGTTAAAAATAATTTTTTTTTTACAAATATTAGCATTTTTTACAAAAGAAAAATATTGGTAATTTATGATAAATTCAAGTTATATTTCGTAGCTAATCATGCTTAGAATATATTATAACAACAACATGTCTAGTGAAATTTCATAAGTAGGATCTAGGAAGGGTAAAATGTACGCAGACCTTATCATTATCTCATAGAGATAAAAAGGTTGTTTCCGAAAGACCCTCATCTCAAGAATATCATCCCCAAAAGCATGAAACAACGGCTAGCGTGGAAAGCAAATGAGAAGTTATAAAGACAATAAAAGTAATAAAAAGAAATGATGGACAATAACAACACAATATATAAAGACAGAATCACCTCTACTAACCTACTATATCGCAAGACCGAACATCATCTTACCCCTACTAGCCATTTAACCTTCAATCCTAATACACGACATTCACTACATTATAATACATTATTAAATAGAATTAGCAAACTTGTTTGTTATTAATTCATGTTATATTTTATAATGAATAGAAGGCTTTGAAATATTAGCAACAAAACCAAATAGAAGTCACATTGATGTGTGTTAGGCTGAAACAAGTTATAATTATAAAAAAAATTGGTTGAATATTTAATTTATTTATTGATGGGAAGTAGCAGCTAGTAACTTAGTTGTTATAAAAATTTAATAAAGTATGTATTTGTTAATTAAGGTACATTGCACAAAGCACAAGTGATAATAAACTAGTACAACTTGCTTAAGGGGGTCTCTTTTGAGATAATCCAAATCCAAATCAAGCAAAATGCTATATTAGTTTAGTTTCTTGAGGTGTTATTAACTAAATATAGTTGTTAGGACATAGATTAAGAGATTCCTCTACATAATGGACAAATCGTGTGGGCTAATTAACTAATTAGCGAAGGTGAGCTACAAATCACCATTCAAATATATAAAGGAAAAAAAATTCCAACTTTGCCTTTAAACTTTGTAAAATAATCCAAAATCGACCTCGATCAATAGTTGATGTCAGATATATATCGTGGTCATAATTAATAAGAATGACACTAACAAAAAATGGACTTTTTTACAAGGAAAAATGATTTAAAATTGCCCTTAAATTATGCAAACCGGTACTGATATACCTATGAACTTGCGAAATTATGTAAATCTCGATTCCTGATCAGTATTCATCATCACTCTAAACCAGTCGCTATCACAATAATTGTTCCTTTCACTTTCAAAAGCACTAATCATAATTACTCTACCATTTCACCTCGACAATACCAAAAAAAAGAAAATGATAAAAATGGCGCTCATTCAAATAATCTCTCTCACACCTTTAATTAATAGAGTTACTATCGTTGGAGGTTTTGAGTGTTCAAGAAGACAATGTTATTGCGAAAGAAACAATGACCCCTTTAATTCTTCAAGTGTTGATCCATAGAGTTACTTAGTATCAGCGTTGATGACATGCAACAATTAATAGCCCATAGAATTAGTCAAAAAGCACGCAAGTTAACTCCGTCACTTTCGATTTTGTTATATATTCTATTGGCTTTAGTTAAGATCACCAAATAATTGACTCAAGGTCATATTTATGGGCTTTTGAAATCTATTGGGCCTTAAAAACTTCATTAAATGGGCTTGGATAGAAATCTGACTACTGGGCTTATGATAATTGACCTTCTCCAAGTCCTAAAAGTTCATAAAAAATCAAAGCACCTCTCTACACTCCACTATTTATAACGGTAAACGCATATAATCTATATACAGTGAAACCTCTTCATATTCAATCAAACGGGTGGTTTTCTGTCCGACTACTATAACAATCATCTTTTGAAATAACACGTCGTTATAAAAGTCAATTTTTTTAAAATCTTTTTTTTTCTTATTGTATTATTTGAATATCATTTGGCTATAATAATCAAAACATTTCCAAACAAATGATTGCTACTATAAATTGTCTAATATTATCAATTTTATTCACCACCAAAAAAAAAAAAAACTTTAGTGTATTACCCAATTTTCTATAAATTTGTGTCAACATGTCATTATAAAACTCTCTTAGGAATGAAAAAAATCAAAGAAGATCTTCAACAATTTCTACTCTATCAATCAATTGATGAATTTTAGAGACAAATCATTTGTATTTCCTTAGATTCAAGAAGACATCATAGTACATTTTTTCAACTAAAGAGAATATAAGTTGTTCGTAATAAATTTCTTATAACTATCTAACGTCAGATATAAGTGAGACACGTGTTGTGAAAGTACATACAATATATATCAAAATTTAAGATAAGTTTGATAGTTTTGTCAAAATGAATTGATACTCAAAAATGTAAACTTGAAATAGAAGGACCTCAATTGACAGCCACTTTACGGCGGTTCGCCGGTGGTCCGGCGCTGACCACCGCCAGAATCCCGGCGGTATCCATCGGAAACTTGTAAAAAAAAAATATCTCCATTTTTTCAAGCTCTTGAAAAAGCATGTTTGGAAAATGAAAACATGAAAGTTGTTTTTTTCTTTGTTTAGATAAATTAATCAAACAGAGGGGGAAAAAAAAAAAGAAATCTATAGCAAAAAAGAGACTATGAGAGTGGTAGAGGACACATAGAGGCTATAAGGGATAACATTAACAATAACTCAACAACACGTGGGGAATAAAAATTAAATAATAATAATAATAATAATAATAATAATAATAATAATAATAATAATAATAATAATAATAATAATAAACGAAAAAATAAAGAATTTAAATTCGATCTATCGAGAATAAAATTTACTTGCATAAAATGTTTATATTAAATTGTATTTAATAAAATTATGATGCACTTGAAAATACGTGTCAAACTAGGTTATTTTTCTAAACGGGGGAGTATTATTATTTTTCTTTTTAGAAAAAATAATACATAGAAGTTAATTAGGAGAAGGGGGAATGGAGAAGAGATTACAAGGTGTGGAATCAAAGTATTGAACTCCAATAAAAAAAGATGAAAATTCATATAGTTAATCAGTTAAACTATTAAGATTTTCATGAATATTTGATACTAAAGATAATTGTTGGTTAATTCTCTTAATCTATACTATATTAAAAGTGTGAAGGACCTTAATAATGTTGTTTGAACTTTTTGTCCTTCATTAAAAGACTCCGATTTAGATAAAATTGTCTTTTTACCTTTTTTTTTTAGAATTATTATTTTAATAATATTAAATATAAATAAAATTAAATAAAGAAAAATTTCTACACAAAGAATCATTTTTCAACTAAAATAAATTGGTGTAAAAGGAAATTAGTCAATAAGAAAAAAAAATTAAAAGGAAAAACACGATCCAGTCAAAAAGAAAAAAGAATTAAATAAAGAAAAATTTCTACACAAAAAATCCTTTTCCAACTAAAATGGATTAGTCCAAAAGAAAAAAAATTAAAAGGAAAAACGTGTGAATGCAGATTAGTCCGAATAAAGTCTGTTAAGTCTGAATTTGGATTAGTGAGACTTCAATGCAGATTCTGAACATTGAATGAATAATTAAAAAATATATATAATTTTATGATAATACTATGAATTTTCAAATATTTATAATACTCAATTTAATAATATTAACGTGACACAACATGCAATGCACGTACACTAAATTAGTAAGTGTATAATAGGTAGCCTCCTACGGTATACTTTTTTTGTCGTTTCTCATGTTAGTAAAGGGGAATACAACTATAATTGTCGTTTCTCATGTAAGTTTACGACATGTTAAAAACTCCGTGGTAATATAAAAGTAAATTTACATTATATATATATATTATTTATTTTAAAAAAGAAAAAGAAATGCAGATTCAAATTTGACTCACGTGGTGAAAATACTGGCAGGATAATGTTAATTATTTATTTTTTGAGTCAGGTAATCTTAAATTAAGTGGGACCAAATTTAGTATTTTGTAGCCATTGGCTTGGTCTAAGTTTCAATGTCATTTTCCTCTCCGTCTCATTTTAATTTAATTTGTGAAGCAATTTATACGCATTAAGAAAAATATTCAATGATAAAATTTAAATGGTACACTTTTATTTGTCACTATTTTGTTTTTCGAGGTTAACTTAATTAAACTTTAAAGCTAAATTGAAGTAGCTAAATTTAATATTTAAAATCTAAAATTAAAATGGTTGAAAGCTATATGAAAAATGTTATAAGTTGCAATTTTTTAAATATTAATATGATGACAAAATACATCTTAAAATGTTAGTCAAAGTTCATATAGTTTGACCTCAGTAAGTAAAATAATGACAAGTAAAAGTGAAAGAAGGGAGTATTTTTTACTATTGCCCTTTATGAAGTCCTAAATATATAGTGTAATTTATCTCCCAGAAAAGATAAAATTTTAATAAATGAGATGACAAATATGAAAAAAGTTTCAAACATTCATCTAAACTTTGAATAATTAAACTATTTTGAACATTGGAAAAAAAAACTTAAAAATTAAGCTAATTTGAGACGGGAAGTATTATAATTATTATCACCTATTTGTTACTCTCCCATTTAATAAAGAATTACCTACTTTTATTTTGATCTGTTTAAATTTTTTTTTTCTCATTTCTCAATACGTTAACCGATTGTGAGTTCAAATCAAAGTAATATTATACATGAATCCACCAAACTCTATAGCCTCGTCGAAAGTATTAGCTTTGATGCACAGAACTAACTTGCATTTTAAAAATCACGAGAAATAGTAACTATGAACCTGCAATCTTAAAAAACAAATCTCTACTCATAGAATTTAAATCTCGAACTCTGACACTTTATGTCACTAACAATACTTTCATCCTTACAATTTAGTCTTCAAAACAGCAGTAGACACTTGTACAAGATGAGCAAATTCATTATTTTTATCACTCAGTTGAGATCGACCACATGAATCTTCACAAGTGAGAGCTCTATCTCCAGACTGCAAAATTGAAGCAATTGCTTGTGTAAATTGATCATATCCCAATTCTTTAATTGAATTGGGAATATACACATTGATACACAAATTGTATTGTTGGATACAAATTTGCTGACAATTATTTGGGGCCAATTTTTGGACTTGACCTAAATTTTCTTCGGCCAAATTTAAACATTGATTGAGAATTGTAGTTGCTAGCCCTTTAAAATCATCAGAAGAACCTTTTGGATCTTTTCTAAGAGAATTTTCACAAAGATTTGCATCAATATTTGTTTTGCAAATATCATCAATTTGATCCCCATTGGAATTTTTGCATAAGAAAATATGAAAAGAATAAGAAGAAAAAGCCCTTTGTTTTCCATTTTTTTTTATGTTTGTGTATTTTTTTTGAGCAGATTTTTGGTTTGTATATAAAAAGAAAAAAAAAAGTAAATAGTCAACCAAATTTAGAAAAGGCAAAGTATTGAATATAAATGCTTAGAATTTTGAATTAATATGATTATCATGATATCTTTTTTCCCCTTATACGAATTAATTGGATGTAAATGCTTAGAACCTTGAATTATTTAATGGTATGAAATATAATCATTTTTCTTAAAAAAATAAAATAATTTTATTTAATTTTAAATGATAGAAAAAGGTTGGGCCTCCACAATGGACTTTAGACTGTGATTATCAACTAAAAAGTCCAGCCCAAATGAATTATATGGTTAAGTTCAATCATTTTTGTATTCAGTTATATATGGTTAAGTTCAATCATTTTTATATAAACGTTGTATATCTAAAATTGTTTCGATAACGATAGACATGCAAGAATTTTAAACCTAAATAATTATGCTCAAATAAGATAACCCGTGAATTTTCTAAGAAAATTATAATTAATGTACTACATTGAGCGGACTAAGTACCTTTTATGAACAAAGAGGTCATTTACACATAAAACGCATACATGGAGTTCGTTTTAAGAACAAAGGGGTCATTTACACATAAATCGCATTATGAATAATGAGGTCATTACACATAAATCGTATTTACTGAGTGCATTTTATGAGAGGTAACCTAGAGATTTTTTAGTGCTTGATCTCCTAAAATGATAATAACTAACATAGTTTACTAATTAATATCAAGTGTGTGAATGAAAATTTCATTATGAAATAAAAGTATAAATTAAACAACTTCAAATTAATTAATAGTACATAATTTATTTATTTTTTTTGTGTGTGTACTAAATATTGTCAAACCTGCATGCGTAAATTAAAGTCGATTTTGAAGCATTTATATTCTTCAAAAGTTTATAAACTTAAATATTGTCATCTTTTTATAACTTTTATGTATCAATAGTATTCAGTAAAGAATATTATCTTCTTATTATAAATAGTTTCTTCATTACTATATTTTCTTTTTTAGTCGAGGGTTCATGTAATGCTCCAATCCATGAATGATATTGTTCGATTTGGGGCTAGGCCCACGGCTTTAAAATGCATCACTAACAGATAAGACATGTTTACTTATATACCTATTATTTCTCTTGTGTGTTGCTGATGTGAAATTTCTATCCAAAAATAGATTGTTACAGTTCATTTAAAAATAATCGCTCTATATTCAAAAGATAAGAATAAGAAACTTTGTACACGTCATCATTCTTTAGACCTTTCTTTATAATGTTATCGTCTCATTTTCGTTTAAATTTTTTCAATATGGAGCAAAGATTCATGAACTAAATGCTTACTAATATATGTTGTATATTCATGTAAACAAACCTTATTTTATATATATTCACTTAACATTAGTATAACATCCTTGAATATTCTAGTACAATGAATCTAATATAAATTTTGAGGTGATTTTTTTGGAGAACATTCATGTAAAAGATGTTTTTTTTTCCTTTTTTGAGAAAGAAAAAAAACACCGTTTGTTAAGTACAACGAATCTACCACGCCGCCATTCCCCTCATGGTTCACATTTTTTTCAAAATCTTTCATCTAGATTCGCTGACTCGATTAATTTTAACTGGCATTAAATAAAAAAAATTATTTCATAATATAGTATATGTTTATATTATTTAATAATATAATATTAATATAACTAGTGGTAGAGCTAGAATTTTCTTTAAAGGGGTTTAAAATTTTAAAAAGTAAACATACAAACTAATCAAAGAAGACTCGATATATATTATATATACACAAAAAAATATTTTTACTATATATAAATAGTATAATTTTTCGCCGAATATAGATTGGATGAACCCCTTAATTAGTATGTGGCTTTGCCATTGAGTATCGATTGCATTATTTTTGTTGTTTCATAATTAGTGTCACACATCAATAATATGAAGAAGAAAACTTACACTACTAAAAATCATATTATTCATTGAAAAACGTTTATCGACTATACCACAATACTTTGATTCTTGAATCATCGAGACCAGAAAAATACTAATATTTTCATATGAAAAAATTATGAATTATTTTTTACTATTTCAATAAGAACATATATTTCTTTATGCATTTTTCAAGTGAGCTGAATATATATATAAAAACTGAATGAAAAATCATGTCCTCAAGCATAAATTTTTCGTTGATAATCGATGGAAAAAACCCTTTGTTTGAATTGATTTCCTTCGTCCATTTTCTCTTTCCCTACCTCCATTTTTATTTTTTCTGCAAAAATGAAGAATTACAAAGAAAAATAGAATATGGGCATGGTAGATATTAATTATAAATAAAATAATAGAATAAAAGGTGTAATCTGATTATCAAATAATAAGTAAAGTTAAGATTTTTTATTTTTTTAAAAAAAAGATATGATCGTATCAATTAATACGCACAAAAATGACAATCATCGATCTGTCAAATTATAAATATAAATATGCCGTCTAAAAAATTATTTTATTCACTCTCAAAGCTCAAATCTGAAATATTCAAACTTGTATCAAACCTAGTTCAGAATTGAACACTAAATCAAACAATAATGTAGTGCTAATTTAGTATCCTTTACGTGTGTTTAACGTCTTGCAATTAATTAAATTTAATAATCATGCAAATAAATGTGCATGTGTATACCTAATTACAACAACGTGCCGAAAT
The DNA here is from genome assembly GCA_000787875.1 of Solanum virginianum. Lineage (NCBI taxonomy): Eukaryota > Viridiplantae > Streptophyta > Magnoliopsida > Solanales > Solanaceae > Solanum > Solanum virginianum. The sequence goes on along the minus strand of DF357399.1, from coordinate 46,566 downwards.
TTTTTTCTTTACTTATAGGGCCACTTTCTTAATTGCATATATCCTAATTTTCAATATTACAAATTTTTAGAACTAAATGTAAATAAAGAAAAGAAATTAATGGCATAAGTAAATAAGAAATAAAGAAGGTAGGTCCTAAATGTTTTCCAAATAAAAAAGAAAAAGCTCGGGGGGTAAACTTATGATCTTTATTTTTTTTTAAATAAAAATAAATTTAATAGGATATATTGTATCCATCAAAACTAGAAAAATGCATTTTGACGTGCGATATTAATAGAGAACGTTTTTTCCTTAATGAACTTTACCTGATACCAATTTTATAATTTTATTTTATATATTTTGGATAAATTACATAATTAGGTAAACGTATGGTATATATTCTCATTATACCACTATAGTTTAACAGATATATATATATATATATATATATTCAATTCAAAAGATATACATATACAATTCGCTTCTCTCCACTCTTTGCCCTCTTGCACTCGCCTCTCTCCTCCCTCTCCTAATCTTGCTTGCAAAACATAAATGCATATGTATACTAGTTACATATTTACAATTATTTGGCAGATATACATATACAATTTGACATATATGCATATGCAATTCGCTTCTCTCCACTCTCTGCCCTCTACCGCTCGCCTCTCTCGTTCTTGCTCTCCTCTCTTCGATAATATGCAGCTACAAATCGTAATTTTAGCAAAGTATAGCTATTTTTACTTTATTATATTTCAAGTGTTTACTCTTTTTGAAAAATTCTCTTAATTTTATTAGTTGTCGGAGTTAAAAAGATTAATTTAAATATTTAAAAATTATACTAAAAATAGTTTAAGTTGCCAATATTATTAACTTGTTAAACTCAAAGTCAAATCCAACTTTATGAGTGCAATGCATTTAGGTAACAAAACAATTAAGAGCATACTTTTCTGTCCAGTTGGTAGTTCTGCTGTCTTTAGTGATATTAATTATTAATTGGATTTTAAGTTTTTTGCATTAATTAGCAATCTAAAAAATATTTTATTTAAGTTACTTTTTAAGGTAATTATTAAAAATAGAATAAAATCATGCTAAGCTATAACTATGTACCTGATAAAATATTTAACTAATTTGTAATTACCATAGATGATTCTTTACACAAATAGTGTATACAAAATGTATCAGCGTATTGGTAACTCATATATAATTTCTTCATTCTTAATTGGAGGTATAATTTTTAAATTATGGCCGTTAGTGCCTGGTTAATACGTCTTACATACGTAAATTTAAATCAATTGAGACTTAATATCGATATATCAAATACCGAT